>JAVTVY010056961.1:0-31311 GCA_036873755.1 Hanleya hanleyi | reverse complement strand
AGCTTTATTTAACGAGGGTAAACAAATACATGATCTGACTCAGTCAGCAAAAGCTGATCTTCCCTGAGGCCCTCAGGCAAAAACACAAATTCAGAATATACAATATGCACACGAGCACTACCAGGACTATATACAGAGAATACATACGAATGGTCATGAGAAGAATACAAAATTGAATGATTGAACAATCATTTTCTGTCACTGAGGTTCTTTATGTACATGTGTTTGAAAGAACGTACTGAGGGAGCACATTGCATTGCGGGTTCTAAAGAATTCCATAGAACCGCACCAGAGTATTTAAGACTTTTGTTGTACAGTTCAGAGTGAGGGAAAGGAATTCGAAGTGCCTTTTTAGAAGAGGATCTCAATGACATATAATGTGAGTCATTAATCGAGAACAGTTCTCTCATATAATTGGGGTAGTCATTTGTCATGGATTTGTACACCTCTACTGCCTTCACGAATTTAACATAATCAGGAAGGGTTTGCCAATTTAGTTTGGCAAACAAAACTGAAGCAGGGGTAAATTTATTTTCATTCAATATCAGCCTTGCTGCTGCCTTCTGAAGTTTTGATACTCTGCAAATTAGACTGTTTGAACAGTTTCCCCAAATGCTGAGGCAGTAGTTTATGTGAGGCAAGATGAAACTGTTGTAAAATAGTAGTCTAGTTTCTACGGATAATAGCTGCTTGTGCTTCCTCAGTACTGACAGTAATCTTGATATGGTATGACAGACATGGTTGACGTGAGTTTGCCAGGACATATTGGCATCAATATGCAAACCTAGTAATTTTTCATGTGGGACCTGTTCAACATTTACATCACCAATACGTACAACGTATGGCTGTAGACTGTTCTTCTTCAGTTTTTGACTAGTACCAAGAAGCATACCCTTAGTTTTCCCCTTATGTAGGACCATCTTATTTTCTTTGCACCATTTCTCAACATTTTTTAGGTCATTGTTCAAGTTTGTGGCAATTATGCTGGTGGATTTATCAGATGTGTGTAATGTGGTATCATCTGCATACAAATCAACATCACAACAGTTTAAGTGTAACACAAGGTCATTAACGTATAATATGAATAGAAAAGGGCCTAGTACTGACCCTTGTGGAACCCCAGAATTGACTGCTAAAGTGTCAGAAGCCACCTTTCCAATTGATACTCTCTGACATCTGTTAGTGAGGTAGGATGTAATCCAATCCAGAGCTTTATCGCTCAAGCCATATATCTTAAGCTTACGCAATAGCAGATCATGATTGACTAAATCGAAAGCTTTCCTAAAATCAATCATTACAGTCCCAACAAGTTGGTCATTATCAATAGCCTGTAACCACATTTCAGTGAGTTTTGTGAGAGCAGTTTGGCAGGAATGTTTTGGCCGAAAACCAGATTGATTTTCTGACAGTAGGTCATGAGCAGAAATAAATGTATAAAGCCAATATGTACATGTTTTTCAAGTATTTTCGAAATAGTTGGGAGAATGGAAATGGGGCGATAGTTTTCTGTGTGATTGACAGACTTAGTTTTATGAAGTGGGTATACCTTGGCTTCCTTCCATACCTGAGGAAATGTGCTGGTTGTAATACTAAGATTAAGTATCTTAGTTAATGACGGGGCAATAAAATATGCACTCATTTTGAGGAACTTGGGGCTGATTCCATCAAGTCCTGTACTCTTAGATGCATCTAGGTTGTGAAGGTAAGTAAAGACGTTTTCCGTTGTTATTGGAGGTATAGAGAAAGTGTTACCGGGTGGCAATCTAGATGAAGTAAACTCCTTCAGCTTGTCCAGTGTTGGTTTAGGGTCCAGACTTTCCCTTGGTAATAAACGTTCAGCAGTATGAATGAAAAAGTTGTTAAATTCATTTGCGATATCCTGGGATGATGAAGATGTTTGTCGTCTGTAATTAGATCTGTTGGGGAAGAATTTGAGGGTTTCGTGTTTAATTGATTTAAAACTTTCCATATATTATGACTTTTGTCTTTGTTATTTTCAATGATTGATTTGAAGTGATCTTGCTTAGCTTTATGTATAAGGCTGTTTACTGAATTCTTAACTTGTTTGTTTTCATCAGATTTTGACAATTTATTTCTCTCTGCAATAGCAGACACAATTTCTTCAGATAGCCACTCTGGCTGTTTCAAGCGCTTCACTCTCCTCTGCCTAACAGGAGCATGTTGGTCTAAAATAGCTAGGTAGGTGTCCGTCCATGCAGCAAGTGCATCTTCCGGAGAAAACTTGTCCTCAATAACTGACCAGTCAGCAGATGCTAGATCAGCACAGAATTCACTCTCTTTGAAGTGTTTCATAGCCCTGTAAGTGATGTTCTTATGTAAAAATGATTTGTAGTTGTAATTGCATTTACGGGCTAGAAATATGGGGTAGTGGTCACTGAGCTGGAAGTTAGAGACATCAGAGTAGTATATATTTTCTGGGTTTGTAGTGTAGATGTGATCGATCAGTGTTTGTGATGTAGAAGTTACGCGGGTTGGTTTAGTAATGAGTTGAGAAAGTGTGAAGGATTCAGTAATTTCAGCCCATTTGTTTGGAGTGTTTTCTAGAGTATTTATGTTGAAATCCCCAAGGAGAATAATTTCTTTGTCCTCAGAGTAAACTCTGCTCATGATATCTTCATATTGTTCGAACCAGCTGACAGGGGCATTTGGTGGACGATAAACAAAGCCAACAATAAAGGGTTTTGCATTGTGGAACTGAATTTCTAGCCAGATAATTTCAAGCGAGTCATTTTCTAGATCAACCCTCCTCATGTAGGGCACCGAATCAGAAATATAGGCGAGTACACCACCTCCCCAGCGTTTTTTCCTATATGTGGTGCGGTTGAAAGCAAAGAAACAAAATGTCCTAAATATAATTGTTTTAATATAACGGCAAGCGAAAATATCTGTACACAAAATGTGAAAGTTCTAGCTCGAATTTAAAATATGTGTTATTTCATCAAAAAAGCATCTAAATCAAGTAATTCAAACATAGATTTTCCAGTATTCAATGAAGATATAATGCCACTGCACATCACCATGTTGAATGGCATTTTGGTCCAAGGAGTCCTTCATATCTAAATGTGTGTTTGAATGACTCAATTTAGACCCTTTCTTCACGAAATAGAACATGGTGTGGATTTAAATTTCATGTCATAACCAGTGCTTCGGATTTAAGAAGCGCGAGAGCGAAAGCGCTCAATCGCGCGCCTGAATCAAAATTTAGAGGCTCTTTTTTTCGCGCTTCTTGAATTTATCGTATGGAATAATCTTTATTTACCTCTAATAACTTTCCATGAAAACGCAAGACGTTTCGATCACGAAAATCCGGAAGTGTGCGAGCTCTTCTGGCAAAGGAGTTAAACTTGGTTCGGATTTAACCGAGGACCGAAACGTCCTCGCTTATAATTGGTTAAATTTCTACAGCTGTGTGTAATACTGACCAATCACAGCGGCGGATACAGCTGTGTGTGGATTGTCGACGGACATATTGTTGTTGGCGCGCTCGTCTGATTTTGGGATTTGTTTGCTGGATTGTGGCCACGAATAAGCGAAATGGCTACAAAACTTCCACCAACAGTTAGACTAGAAACATTTAAAAGGCGGAACACTGGTGGTGTTCTATCGTATACGGCCGAAAACGGCATGGTACCGTAACAGAAGTTTGGCGCAAACTGCGCAAAACATTGACAAAATTCTCAAACATCGCAGAATCCGAGGAAAGGCACAGAACGAAATAAAGGGATAACAATGAAACACATCAGGGATAACTGGTTTCGCTTACGTTTATTATCAACATTTCATACATGATTGTCAGATAATATTGATGTCGCATTTCATAATGTTAAGAAGTTTGAAAATAATACTAATACTTTTCTTGCAAGAAGAATCATAAAATGGGAATTACTACATTTTTTTAGAGGAGTGATCGCTCTTCTTGACAAAATTAGAAGAGCGATTTTTAGCTCTTCTGGATTTTTCAAATCCGAAGCACTGCATAACTATAATTATAATGCAATCGAGCTAGAACTTTCACATATTGTGTAGATATATATTCTCTTGCAAGGGCGTCGGAAGCGGTACGGCAGGTACAGCCATGGCCGTACCACTTTTGCGCAAAAAACAAAAATACGAAAGAAAGAAAAAAAACAACAACAAAAACAACAAAAACAAAAAAAGAAAGAAAGAAGGAAACACAAAATGAAAAACAAATTAAAACTAAGCAGTTTTGATGGCTTCCAAGTTGAAGAAGACTTTGATCGGTCCAGAGCGCCAGTGAATTTGTTAGCGGCTCTGAGCACTGATCATGGAAAGTAACATGTACGTTCATATGCATTGCAAGTAACTATAATGATGGTCGGGGTATAGGGGTTTTCTCTCATTTTTTTTTCTTTCTGCGTCTCTTGTCAATGAAATAATTCGCTGTTAGCAAAATAAGTGCGTCATCTGTATTATTGCAGAATTATAGCTAGCGCTATCTATATATGGATGACGCTAATAGAACCGCAAATAATGAATTTATTAACACCCCTATTGCCCATAAGAAATATATCGGTTACGTCTACACAATGTGTCTAGGTTACTTTACTATACATATAGGCCTATTTCTCTAATTCTGCATCGCAGAAAACCACCATCGATTGCGTTTTCTTGGTAAAAGGATTAGGAAAGAAATAAAGAAACACCTCATTGCAGAGTGAGTTTATTCGCCAGAAATCGCTCAGAACGCGTCTCCGGCGATCTAGACCCCAGGAGCTTCCGGGGCCTAGGCGGCCCCTGAACCCTCGCCTACAGTGCTATGATAGTGGCCGTACCATTTTGAATTTGCTTCCGACGCCCCTATCTTGCCCTTAGATTTAAACACAATTATGTTCAGGACATTTTTTTCTTTTTTCGATTGCACCATTTATAGGACAAAATCTTGCCTCATCGTACCATCTCCTTTGTGAGTGGGACAAACATAAGTTTATGAATATTCAAAGTAATTCAATTCATCAAAGTAAGTAGCAAAGAGATAGAGGGCACTGGTCTTCCAAGATTTGCTCCCCTTTGTCATCAGCTGGAGAACCCCATTGTTTCGTGTTGGTAGTAGTTAAATATACCTATACTACAATTACCTGTAAAAAGATAATGATTTAACAATGAGCATACTACCACATTAAAATTGGTCTGGTAACCCAGAGGCTAATCCAAATCAGCTGATTCATCCCAGGGGGTTATTATTATGTAAAATTTATACACTTGCTATACTGTAATTAACTGAAGGCGGCTAGTAACTGATCTAAGTTGATAGGTAGTTCTAATTACTTTCCAGGACTGATCACGAAACAGGTCAGTAAGCTGATCAGTCTACACCTAACCGGATGGTCAAGTCATTAAATTTGTACATGATTCTTACCATGGAGAAAACGCATGAGTAATTGTTTTTAGCCTTCGTGTTGATTTTTAATTTCAAATTCAAATCTTGTATATGAGAAACCAATCATAAATGCAAATTGCTTCATGAAATAATCAACGGAGATGAGAGAAAGAGACACTGGCCACACGACTTAAGTTAATTTTTACTGAGTAATTCATTAATTACTTAATATAATATCATTCAAGATTAAAATGTTTTATTAATCATGATTTTGTTTTATTCATTAGAAAAAAAATCCTCGATTGTGAAACATCAGTTTCTTTGCATGGTCAGTTTTATGAAATGTATGTGAAAACAGCAGAGGTGGTAATTATTCATGCTTTAGTCTTTTGTCCCAAATTTACATAACTCAGTATTCATATAAATTGACAGCACAGTCATTCTAATTCAAATCTGATCGCTAGACCATGAAATACATTGGAAAGTGTAACACTGTGTGTTGATAAAACATGTTGAAACTAGTGTTATATGTAAAGGTAGGCCAATATACTTTATGTGTATACAGATGTTATTCCAATACATTATTAGATCTCTGAAGTTTTGGAAATTAATGTTTGTCCATTTGCTTCCAGCTAGAGTGCTCTAGTGGGCAGAATACAGCCTAATAAACCAATTAAGCTGCAAACTGAAATTCTGCAAGGATTTTCACACCAATTAGTTAACTTTTGTTGTTTACAGATAAATAATTAACAAATATTAATTACCGATACCAGGAGATGAACTACACATCTATTTTACGTAACTGTATGACAGAGATGGCTGCTGTCGAGGGGCAGTGATGTTCAATAAAGTCATGTTTTTCTCCATTGTTCTCCACTCAAATATCAATACATCGATCTCAGTTAAATTTATCTCGTCCGTGACCCCATACCTATGCAAATTCTAACCAGTCAGCCTGATAAATATTCCTCAATTAACCATGAATTTGATTATGTTAATTGATGCTGTCTGGAAATTAGCATTTTCCTGTGTTAAATATGAAATCCAATAATCAACATATCGAATAAAATACAAATTAAATTTTCCTAATTTCTTTTTTTGGAGAGGATTATTTAATTTGAGTGTTTTTTCATGTGCAATCTATGACTAAACACAACAAGATGATGGAAAATTGCTGAAGTGTGATACATTAATTTGTGTGTTATGCCACAGTGGATATAATGCAATCTGCAAAAAAACAGTCCTGTGACAGGTCGATACTAAACAATACCTGGGCAGTGGGATATGAAATATATTTTGAACAGGCCAGGCAATATTAAATTTTGAGAATTTTACCTGGACAATCCTTTAAGTGATATTTCTAATTGTATTTTGGCCAATTTGGACACGTTGTACATCAAAGCACTTAGTCTTAACTTTATCTGACATGTCAGACTGACCACATCAAAGGTGCTAAAGTGTATCAGACTGGAAAATATGAATTACTGTCGTTTAACTTCCTCTATATTATTAATTACTCCCTTCCGATTAATTTCGAAGGCATCTTCAGCTTGCGGCTTTCATATGAGCAAACAACATCACATTGAAAATTAAGATGCTTGCAGGATATGTAAAGTATTGCTTTCAGAGATCTGTCAAGATTGTTTACTGAACCATATCACAGTCATCTCTAAAGATGAAGGCTAAACGATTCTGCTCGCCATATTGTGGCGACTTGAAATTTAACAGCTATAGCTAGAGGATGTATCAGTCATCACACCTGGCAACCAGGTGTGCATGGACAGAATACACCTTTCATATATAACTGACAGGATTCATGGGAACTTAATATTTAAAGCATGAACACAGTAGAGTTGGACCTGTCCTTCACTATTAACCGGGTCACTCTCACTCTATCTCCACTATACCTTGAGCGAGCCATAACACAATATATTCCAGATGAATAATACAAAGTAATCGTAAAACATAACTTAACTCTCCCTGAGGATATCTCCAACCCATCGGGTGCTGAGCCCTGTTGCAATCGATGATGCATTTTGTCAAATTTTGCAGTTTGTCACAATGTGACAAAAAGGGTTTACACTGCATGCAGAACTGTTACATTTTGTCACAATTACATATGAATTGACAAAATATGTTAGATCTGTCAATTTGAATGAAGAATTTTCAGCGATGCTGTCCTGTTTTTCCCAAAAAATGAAAAGTTATCAGTTGGATCATCAATGACATCCACATTCATCAATGCATGTAAAACTTACGGATATCATTTGAAACACCCTAATTATAGATCTGCAAATATCTGCAAAGAAACCTCTTGGAATACTTTGGAACACCCAAGTCATCTGTGGCATTCAGGATAATTACGATCTCACAGTGCTGTCCAAGTTTCCATAAAATGACTTTTAACTGTGTGCGAAACACATAAATATTCAGCACATACGTTCCTGACATGAAGATAATTTGAAACAACAAAGTCCTCTAAAGATGATCTCAATTAATTGGAGGATTTTTTTCCCCTGCCACCCAACCAGGCTTTTTTAACAATTAAAAAAACAAAAGGCCTTAACTGTTATGCTGCGGCGGGCCCGGCATTGTGGCCGCAGTGTAGACTGCGGCGGGCCCGGGAGCGTGGCCCTGAACTTGTCGGTCTTCGCGTACCATTGTCTAAAATCGCTATTTTCAAATTTACCATGCATGAAACCTAATACAAACCATACATATATTGTTAGCTAAGTCTGTCTTGATTTCCTGGATGTAAACTTCATATTCTGTCTCGGAATAACGAAGTCGGGAGGAAGAAATAAAAATAAAAAATAATTAAAAATACCGCGATTTTCCATAAAACATTGTCAAGAAACCGCTCAGAAAATATAAAATACTTACAGAAAACCCTTACAAAATATATGATTCTTTGGTATAGTTGAAGTACAGAAGCTCATTTTATATTTCCATAGTGTGGATTACCATGAAATCATCGCAACGAAGTTTATTTTTACATTTCTGTCGACCTGAACGTCACGTAATTCTCGGCGATTACAGAAAAATGGCGTCTTCTCTAGATCGGCTTGACCCAGTTAAAAGTCTCTGGCCAATGATCGCTTCGATGTTAGGTCACACGACCACGCTTATCCAATCAAGGAACCGATATCTCGGTCGTCTGGTAGCGTTACCAAGAGAAACGGGGAAAGACCTCTTGCCTATTTTCGATGTTATCGTCTGTTTGATTGGCCATCGGACGAATTCAAGGCTCTAATCAGAAACTGTAAGGAATTCCCTTTCCAATGAGACGTCACACGCTACAAATGGCGGACGAAAAGTTGGAAAAGACCCGGGAGAAAGGCAGCTGAAAAACCAAGATTTTCCGCTGTAATTCCTCATAATTCGCCATTTCCGACCGCAATTATACCAAAAATACTGCAGTCTCTTCCAATAAATTTTATTTACGCTGACAATTTTATATATTTCGGCATAAAATGAAATCAAATAAACGTTGACCGAACCATTATGGACCAGCTGCTACGTGAGGCAAATCTTGGCACACATCTATGAATGATATTTTCGCTCATAAAACCCGGGTCTAATCGTGTAATACATCGTAAAAATGGGAACTTTTGCAGTGCACCATAAAGAAGAAGTCAGCAGCGTAACAGTTAATAATGTAGATGAGTTCTGCAGTTGATTTCACGGTTATACTCTTATATATGCAGAGAACTTTGGAGTCCCAACCCCCACAAAATTATTCTTTTGCAAAGTATCTGCGGAATATATTCAAAATATATTCTCCTTAATCCAACCTGTTTAGGAGGCTTCCAAATGCTTTGCAGCAAACAATCTGCAACCATCTCATTTGGCTGGAATATAAGCATCAACACCACAAATGGTCTGCAAATAAGAACTTAGTTTATTTTTGACATGATTTCTTGCTACAAAGGTTTTGCAAAGACGAGGTGTTTGCGAATGCTTTGCAGCTACTCAAATCACATCTGTTTGTACAAACAATTAAGAGAGCTCTTCTATGTTGGAGGAGAATATGGTTCATTTTGTGGAAACGTTTCAAAATGTTTATGTAAAAATGCTTAGTGTGATCATTTGTCACTGTATCAGTGGGAATTCAGTTTTGGAGATCACTGATATATGTAGTGTTCTAGCTATGGTACTTTATGCTGGACATCTTAACCACCAACCACTATTTTCGAATTGGGCAACGAGGTAGATCTGCACGAATTTTTCACAACAACAAAAAGTACATGTTAGAATATAGGCTGGTAATGTATGATTATAACACAATAGTTACAATGAACACTATATATAATATTTGAGATAATGTCAAAAACTGATGCTGATCTTTGCCAATGTTGGGACAATGTGGGCTTGCAAATATTCAGACACAGTTAGTTTGCCAGGGTTGGGAGAAGATTGGAATTCAATGCCAACCTTTGTGCCATCTTTGGGAATCTGACTGCGAACATGCCAACGTTGGTCAATATGATAGCTGGGTCATATCTCCTACTGGTATTGCCCCACACTGTAACCCCATATATTCTGAAAGTTTACAATTTATCACAGTTGCCCGATATGGCCTATCCCTTGCCTTCATCCACCATTAGGGCCCTTTATTACCCAACTTACCCTCTGTCTTCAAACCTAAGATCAGCGCATATATGCCATCTTCATGTACAATGTATTCAGTATAAAGCTAACATCATAATGGATTTATTTCACCGCCAATATGGTCCTGAGCTTACCGCTAAGACTTCATATTTGCATAATTCTCACATAATATCTTGTAATCAGAAGGAATAAGGGAAATTTTAGTTGACACTCCTTTTATACATTTATATTAGAGTTCATACATGCACAACTAGCTAACAGATTATGTACAAATATTTTACGATAATGTCATAACCAACTTTCACACGGATGTGTTCGTGGAATTTGAAGTTTACTGTAATTACCGGTATGTAATTTTATCCAGTTCATATACATGCAGCTCAAAAACGTGTGTTTTCTTCTCTGCACTGCTAAACAGTTCAAATGCGAACTAAGGCATGTCCTTTCAATTTACATTTGATACAAAGTTTTAATAAATGTATGCTGTGGTGTCCGACCGTTTATGACTAATGACAAAAGATCTCTTTCTTTGCATTTGAAATAAGCATTGAGTCAAAGGTTACAACACTGATGATGAATCTTGAGATATTTTGTGTTGGTTCAATTATTTGCCATTTGAACAAACCACTAAAAAACAGCCTTACTTAATATGTAGTAAATCACCTGCGCACATCTTGACAAAACTATATTCCCTAATATTCGCCACCACAAATGACCCGGCCAACACGCCAGGTAGCCTGACTTTTCTGTTCAAAAGTATAGAAAATTCAGCATACAATCGCCACCATTTTTTTTTAAGTCTAGTTGCCAGAAATTAGGTTATTCTGCCAGACACAGCAAATATGGGAGGTGGGCAATCAAACTGGGCCAGAGTTTTTCCCTATTACAATTTTAAAAGGTTTGGATATTTTTTGTGTTCAATATTATAGAAACTTTTGAAATATATCACAAACAATTTCTCGCTCGGTCAGGTGTAAATGACCAATCAAATTTCACCGCAAGTCAAGTCCTGATCATGGTCTTTTAATGGAGGTTTGTGACCTACAGCAAAGGGTAATAGGCATCCCTTGGTCAAAGGGAGATAATACTGTAGATGGTTAGACTAATTCATGTACTGATTGAGTGCAGGTCCATGTGGTTCCAAATCAATTCTATTCTGAATGAGTGAGTTGTATTTCTTTTCTTATGTCATAATATTGTCTGAGCTTCATACCCAACATGAATATATTTTCAGAATTCAAGCAACAAAATATTGATACTGCAAACTAGAGTTTCTCCACATAAATGCAATCTAATACATGATCTTACGACTCTCATGCCAGGGCCTTTATCGACTAGTGAACTTAAAAGAATTTGGAATTTTATAATATACAAATGTTGAATATACGTCACGTGTATATCAAATTTCAAATTATTTGATGTTCACTTGTCGATAAAGGCCCTGGCATGAGAGTAGGAAGCTTGTGTATTAAATTGAAGAAGTTCAAAGTTTTTAGTATTGAAGATCCCATGTACAAGTCTAAAACACAATATAACAAAATAGTCATCTCAGATCCAAATACATTGTAAAAGTTACAGCTTATTGAAAGAATACCAGGAAACAAAAAGACCATCTAGATAAGAATATGATACAGATCAAATATAGAAGAATGGTAGGGTTATGTTCAACAACAATGACAAGATCTCTTCTCCTAGAAATAAGCTGTAAAACAATGCCAATTCTTCAAACATATCCTGGTGCCATTATATCACCCAATTGTTATACGCCCGCCCAAAAGGCGGTCGTATTATGTGATGGCGGGTTCCGTCCGTCTGTCCGGTTCTCATGTCCGGTCTATATCTGGGACAGTTTCCTATCCACAGCTCCAATTTTTGGTGAGTGGCTACCCTACGGGGAGACGATGTGTCGCGTACCAAACTGAAGGTCGAGGTCACAGGTCAAAGGTCACTGGCCTAAAAAAGATTAAATCACTGAAGTGTTCGTGTCCGGTCTATATCCATGAACGTTTTCTATCCACAGTTGCAATTGTCCGGTCTATATCCATGAACGTTTTCTATCCACAGTTGCCATTTTTTGTAAGTGGATACACCAGGTGGAGACGATGTGTCGCGTACCAAAATTGAGGTCGAGGTCAGTTGTCAAAGGTCACTGTTGCCAAAAATCAGGAAATCATTGATCGTTGACAGTTTTCTATCTAAAGTTCTAATTTTTGGTGAGTGGATGCCCTAGGGGGGGAACGATGTGTTGCATATTAAATGTAGGTTAAGGTCAGAGGTCAAAGGTCAGTGTGATTGAAAAATCAGGAAATCGTTAAAAATTTCTAATTTTTTGTGAGTGGATTCAATAGACGGAAATGAAGTGATGCGTACCAAAAATTAGGTCACGGTCAAAGGTCACTGACCCCAAAATTAGGAAATTATTAAAAATAACATTTTTTGTGTCAGTAGATACATTAGGGGGACACGATGCGACACATACCAAAATGTAGGTCAAGGTCAAAGGTCAAGGTCACTGTGACCCCAAAATCGTGAAATTGTTAAAAATCATGAATTTTTGTGTCCATTGAGAAATTGAGGGGAGACGGTTTGTCATGTACCAAAATTTAGGTCAAGGTCAAAGGTCATGGTCACTGTGACCCCAAAATCAGGAAATCATTAAAAATCATGATTTTTTGTGTGCATTGATAGATTGAGGGAAGACAATTTGTTGTGTACCAAAATTGAGGTCAAGGTCAAAGGTCAAGGTCACGGTGACCCCAAAATCAGAAATCATTAAAAGTCACATTTACATATGCCTGTCGATGACGAGGTCGTGTAATGCGATGTTGCGTTCTGTCCATTCATCCATTAACATTTGTCGTCCATGCGATAGCTCTAGTTTCAAGGTATGGATTGGTACCAAACTTTGAGTATACCTTACTCGCATGGCAAAATGGAGCCATACATATGAGATCAATTTGTCAAAGGTCTAGGTCGCAGTCCCCCAAAACTGAATCAAGCTTTAATAGCTGACTAAATGTGTTGGAATATTCGAAGTTCTTTCCCCTGCATTTATATGGTATTGTCCTGTGAAGTTGTCTCCCATGTTTGAAACGCTTCATTTAGTTAAACTGTTATGAAATAAAAACCATACATTTACTAATTTAATGGGGAGAATAATCCTTTATGAACTTCACACCTGTTTATTAACTCAAGAACAAAGGTTTACTCGTCTGAAAGGAATCCATTTGCAGGAAAACTACTATTTTCTTGTGTTTGACTATTGTCGATTTCAGTGAGGGATATGTGAGCTCTCAGCTCTTGCTTCAAGGTCAACTAGTTACCAAGAGTTAAGCTCATTTTAGTTTATCATTCAATATAAGATGTGATATATGTTACATTCTCATAAGCAAAAAATTGTAGACCTTTCTCTGAATTGCTAGATCAATTGAAATCAAGGCTATTAAAAAACCTTGAAATTTGAACCAATGTAATTCCAGATATACGGGCGTATATTGAAGCCCCTTGGGCTCTTGTATATTTCTGACATTTAGTGTATGATCAGATATAGAACAATGGATATGTGATGTTGACTCCTTTATTATAGAGCATATGTGAGAGTTACACTCGAAAAACTCTCCCATCTCTGTTAGGGTTTAATTTCCTCAATTCTGCACAAAAAGCTAGCTGTGTTTTCATACTGAAATGTTTTTCTGGTTTTTATCCCTCGGGCAGATTTTGCCCGAAGGGTATTGTCGGCATCATCTGTCTGTCCATCCGTCTGTGAGCAGGATATCTCCAGAAGGATTATAGCCAGGCATTGTAAATTCATACCACATATGCATCTGGTGAAGAGTCAGAAGCTTATTAAAAATGACCGACCTTGACGTATTAAGGTCAAGTATTTCCTATATTTTTTGGAGGATTAGAGCTAGGGTCTTCAAATTCATATACATTTAATATATGTAACTGGTGATTGCCTAGAAGCCTATCCTAGTTGACTGACCTTGACCTATTTTTTTAAGGCCATGTACTGTTTATTATAATATAACATGAAGAAATATAGGTAGGCTTTCCAAATTCCTTACAGGGTCCTATTCCTTTTTCACACCCGGGAACCCCACGGGTGCCCCAGTTAGTCGCCTATTACGACAAGCTCTTTGAGCTATGGGCTACAATACCCCTTGGCAATCAGTTATTGTCTACACTCAGCAATCATGCATTGCATAAGATGTATTTTTAGAATTTGACATCATGTAGGTTAAAAAAATGTGTTCTAGTATGGTTGACTGTAGTTCTCTCATTGTAGCAATTAATACAAAGGAAGTTGAGCCAGGTCAGCTTTTGCCAAGGCCTTAATTGATGGGAAAAAATTTGAACCAAGGTTCTGGTATAGCATGACCAAATTCTTAGCTCTAAATATACTCTTCAAAATAGCTCATATTCAAATCGAGTAATTTGATCTTCGAAATATAGATCATGGTCATTCATCTTCAACTATGTTG
The DNA here is from genome assembly GCA_036873755.1 of Hanleya hanleyi. Classification (NCBI taxonomy): domain Eukaryota; kingdom Metazoa; phylum Mollusca; class Polyplacophora; order Lepidopleurida; family Hanleyidae; genus Hanleya; species Hanleya hanleyi. The sequence continues at coordinate 16,857 of JAVTVY010056961.1, read as the reverse complement.
TGGTCTATTCTAACTTGATTGCATATATAACATGAAGTCGGAGATCTTAGAGTTAACGTATAGAATTTGACCATTAGAAAATAGGTCAAGGTCAGTGATATTCAATAGACTTCAGGTGCAGGCATATGTGGTATAAATTTGGACAATGTACATATAATCCTTCAAGAAATATTGTACTAAATAGAATCTGACCTAGATAAAATAGGTCAAGGTCAGTCATCTTCAGCACACAGTGAACATTAATATCTCTGCTACCAGAACAACATTTAGAAAACTGAGGCACAGCTTTGCCTAGTTCAGAATAACCGTCATTTTGAACCCCCATGATGAATATTTTTCCAGAAATAGTTTTACTGATTAAACTGGATAAATCAAGTTAAAATGATCGTAAACCCTCAAGTAAAGTTTCCATCAAATGAAAGACCATTGCGAACAGTATCAGAAAATATTTATTGTAATTTTTTTACGATTTTATTACAAAGAGTAAACTGCAAATAAAGCATGGTATTCTATGGTGGTCTGTTGCAATCATATCTAGGTCCAGTGACGTCACACTGCCTTAATACATATATTTCAAACTGTATGCACTTTCCAATGCTTGATTCAAGCGTAAGGTGTGTATACTTTGAGTTTCAACACAGACTCGCTGTTCCAATGTGCATGTTTCACCAAAATCGGGGAAATTAAATGCAAGATTCAAATTGACTTGACACTTACGAGTTACCATCTCCCAGTATTAAGGCAGTGTGACGTCACTGGACCTAGATATGATTACAACAGACCACCATAGAATACCATGCTTTATTTGCAGTTTACTCTGTGTAATAAAATCGTAAAAAAATTACAATAAATATTTTCCCACACTCTTTACAATGGTCTTTCATTTGATGAAAACTTAACTTGAGGGTTTACGATCACTTTAAGAAATTAGAGTAATGAACAGATTAGAGCATATTAACTGATAGGGAGTACCCCCTGCTACCCAATTGAAGGTCTCCACTCCTCAGGCAAACATTTTAACGCTCAAAGTAAGATTTTGAAGGCTTCAAAACAATTATTCATCAAAATAATCTGACCTGGAGAAAGAATTGATATACCGTAGTACTAAATAACTGTGCAATATATATATTTTTTTGTCAATTATGACTCCCAGGTGGGTGAAACACAGCTTTTTATACAGATCTAAAATTAACTTCACAAACATGACAGCTAAAGGTTTTCCTATATAAATGTAAGATATCTTTTAGAACCATCTTATTGAATTCAATATTATTGAACTGTATCGTTGATGATCACATGAACCTGACCATTCGCATGTGCTGATCACATGACCTATTGTCAGCTCAATACCTTGCATTTGTTAGTTACACAGGGCCGTACCCAGAATATCTGAAGGAGTGGTTCGCTCTTACTTTGAAAGGGCACACCCTTTGCTGTATGAAAAAAAAGGAGCAATAAGGGGTTAACTTCTGTGTGAAAAGGGCATTTGTATGAGAAAAAATAATATTATTCCCCAAAAAAACAGAAAACCCCCCTTGGCTACGGGCCGGTTACATCACATATTCCAGTATGGTATACTTACCATAGTCTCCGGTTTTGCCAAGGCATTTGTAAAGGTAGTCCATGCACACAAGCTCCTCCAGTCTACAAAAATAAATATAACCATTTCAGAATCTTGTTTTTGTATTTTTTGGTGAAAGATAAATTCTAAAATTACTTTTGATTTGACTGTGAACTTTGGTGATTTTTTTTTTGTGATTTTAACCTGGATACCCAGTTCGCTGAGATTGGAATGTTGAACTGGTAAATATTTGTTCGGAAATAACCTTATTGTTATGTGGTGGGAATTATATAAGTTATGATCGGAATTCAGCTTCAAAACATGACCTGCATTTGATGCTGGATTTTACAAAAGTGTATTGATTCACTCAAAGATCTGCATTAATATGTGCAGATCTGTATTCAGGCTGCATCTCTATAATTATTTATCCTTTCAATTAATTTCGAGGAACACTCCTTCTTTCCTACTCTATTCTTAATCATTCGAAAACACACTAGCACGATTAATACATACAGTTTTGCTAGACATGATAATCTCTGCAACTCATTTTCAGAAACATTACGTTTTTTCTCTTTTCTTAAATCCTTCAAAACCTATATTTTACTAGACATCATATATATTATTTTGCCATACTTCCCACCAGCATCTCCCTCAATTCTGAACTCACACTGCAAGAAATGTGTGTTTAAATGACTCGATTTAGGCCCCTTTTTCATGAAATAGCAGATGCTGCGGATTTCAATACACGGTTTGCCAGTTTAGCGATCGTCACGCACCATCACACACAGTTGGGCGAAAATGGAGGCCGTACACTGGGCATGTCCTCCATAAGGCCCTGGGTTAAACAACGAGAGAAATAAGCAAATAAGCAAACATTTGAAAATGACTGGAAACAAGTATTTAATACTTGGCGAGACAATGTGAACAAATACCAGGTTTGGTATACATGTATAACAATTTTATTTGATATATTTCCTTCCGTTTTCTTATAATCAGCATTATTGTTCATTTTTCCCCGTTGTGTGCTCTGGGCCCTTATGGAAAACATGCCCGGTGTACGGCCTCCATCTTCACCTGACTGTGTGTGCTGGTGCGTGACGATCGCTGACGACGGCTAAACCGGCATTATATGGTCTATTTCTTGTCACATATAACTATAATCATAACACAATCAAGCTAGAACTCTATTAACATATTGTGTAAAACATATACTTTCGCTTGATTCTACATTGAGAAACAAGTATTCTTAGGACATTTTATTTTTTTTTATTGCAACCTCACCATGTATATAGGCCAAAATGCCGCCTTATAAGTACCATCTCCTTTGCATTGGTACATGTAGAGCAAGGCATACATTTACAGATTGGTTGTGTTAGAGATGGCCAGATAATGAATGTATGATATTGATAGTATTGTCAGCGCTGGACATTATGCGTGGTCCGATGTTTTGTTGTGCTGATTGGCCATAAGGTTGTGATAGTTTCAGCCAGTAAACGGTCAATAATAACTACGATGACCCAACATTGTTCTCCATTGCACCTGGCTCACAACAAATATGTGCAGTTAAAAAATGGCCAATTACCAATCTTTACACAACTAATATTTGTCATATGAAATTGCTTGTCAATAAGATGATTTTTTCAGGGTTGCTTGCTCTTTACAGGCTTTGTTATACTTGTATGTACAATACATCTGCTTTTTATCCATGTTATTTACAAAAAAAAAAGTTTGTATTGTATTTCTGGATGTTAAGTTTTTTTTGTACACCTGTTTGGCACTTTTCCACATTGCCTTCACAGGCAGGCCGGTTGGACTTGAAATGCGATGAAACAGTCTCATTTGAACAGTCTGCGTGGAAACTTCATTTGCCTGGTTGAACTGTCTGGGATAGCGTCCATCTTGTCTGCTGACCGCGGGATTATCTCATTAGCGAATCTCTCGTCGAGTCGGAAATCTTGCACCTCCCCCAGCATATCTCCCAAGTCAGCTGATAGAAACTTCACTTTCAGATTAGCTCATACTGTCTAAAATCACAGAGATTTGCTTGAGCAAATGGATTGTTTGCTTGCATATCGATTTTGGATAATCTCTCCTGTCCATGTTGTCATTGCTGGAAGTGGGGTTTGTTTTACAGATAGTTTCAGGTTAAGACACTGCTGAGAACCAGACTGTTGAACTCTGGGAGAATTTACACGTGAGGATAAAGCTATGACAATTATGCAATTTGGTATTTTCTATATTCTCTATAGGAATGAAGTAGATTAGGTTACAGGTTGTCTACAGGCAGAAAACTCTGTATGTAGACGGTATGTGTGAGGGTAATCTGGACTCTCAGCCAGTGAATGTCTTACAAGTTCAGCTCGAATTTGACATGAATATCTTCCCATCAGCTGTTCTCATTGTATGCCATCTCCTGTTCCATCACCACCTCAATATCAACCGGATTATAGGACAAAATGGGAAACGGACAACATGGCAACTAGACAAAATCTTAACTAGAAACAATGGCAAACTGACAAAATGGACATTGCAAATGGACAAAATGGGAAACAGACAAAATTGCAACGGACAAAATGGCAACTTTAAACAAGAGCCCAAGGGGCTTCAATATACGCCCGTATATCTGGAATTAAACTGGTCCAAATTGCAAGGTGGTTTATTAGCCTTGATTCCAGTTGGTAGCTAGCAATCCAGGGAAAGGTCTACCATTTTGTGCTTCTGAGAATGTAACGTATATCACATCTTATATTGAATGATAAATTAAAATGGGCTTAACTCTTGGTAATTAGCTGACCTTGAAACAAGAGCTGAGAGCTCACATATCCCACACAGAAATCGACAACACAAGAAAATAGTAGTTTTCCTGCAAATGGATTAATACGGGCGAGAGTATTTTTCATGAAGAAGAAAGTGATGAGGTAAACCTTTGTTCTTGAGTTAATAAACAGGTATGAAGGACCCCTCTCTCCATTAAATTAGTAAATGCATGTTTTTTATTTCACAACAGTTTAACTAAATGTAGCTTTTTCAAACATGGGAGATAACTCCACAGAACAAATGCCATATACATGTAGGGGAAAGCACTCTGAATATTCCAACCTAACATATATTGTCAGCTGAACTTGATTCAGTTTTGGGGGGCCTTGACCTTTGACAAATTGATCTCAAAATGTATGGCTCCTCTTTGCCATGCGAGTTAGGTATACTCAAAGTTTGGTACCAATCCATACCTTGAAACTAGAGATATCGCATGGACAACAAATGTTAATGGATGAATGGACAGAACGCAACATCGTATTACACGATCAATGTATCAATGGACACAAAAAATCAAGATTTTTATGAATTTCATGATTTTGGGGGTCACAGTGACCTTGACCTTCGACCTTGACCTACTTTTTGGTACGTGACACATCGTGTCCCCCTAATGTATCTACCAACACAAAAAAAAATATTTTTAATTATTTCCTGATTTTGTGGTCAGTGACCTTTGACCTTGACCTAATTTTTGGTATGCGGCACTTCATTTCCGCCTATTGAATCTACTCTCAAAAAATTTGCAATTTTTAATGATTTCCTGATTTTTCTGTCACACTGACCTTTGACCTTGATTCTGGGGTCACAGTGACCTTGACTATTGAACTGGATCTAAAGTTTGGTACATGACAAAACGGCTCTCTGTAATTTCTCAATGGACTAAAAAAATCATGATTTTTTAACAATTTCACAATTTTGGGGTCACAGTGACCTTGACCTTTGACCTTGACCTACATTTTGGTAGGTGACACATCGTGTCCCCCTAATGTACGTACTGACACAAAAAAATGTTATTTTTAATAATTTCCTGATTTTGGGTGTCACAGTGACCTTTGACCTTCGACCTTGACCTACTTTTTATACGCCCGCCAAAAGGCGGACGTATTATGTGATGGCGGTTTCCGTCCGTCTGTCTGTCCGTCCGTCCGTCCGTCTGTCCGTCCCTCGTGTCCGGTCTATATCTGGGACAGTTTTCTATCTACAGTTCTAATTTTTGGTGAGTGGATACCCTATGGGGAGACGATGTGTCGCGTACCAAAATGAAGGTCAAGGTCAAAGGTCACTGGCCTAAAAAATAGGAAATCACTGAAGTGTTCGTGTCCGGTCTATATCTGTGAACGTTTTCTATCCACAGTTGCAATTTTTTGTGAGTGGATACGCTAGGTGGAGACGATGTGTCGCGTACCAAAATTGAGGTCGCGGTCAGAGGTCAAAGGTCACTGTTGCCTAACATCAGGAAATCATTGATCATTGACAGTTTTCTATCTACAGTTCTAATTTTTGGTGAGTGGATGCCCTAGGGGGGAACGATGTGTTACAAACGAAATGTAGGTCGAGGTCAGAGGTCAAAGGTCAGTGTGACGGAAAAATCAGGAAATCATTGAAAATTTCTAATTTTTTGTGAGTGGATTCAATAGGGGGAAATGAGGTGTCGCATACCAAAATATAGGTCAAGGTCGAAGGTCAAAGGTCACTGACCCAAAAATCAGGAAATTATTAAAAATAACATTTCTTTGTGTGAGTAGATACATTAGGGGGACACAATGTGTCACATATCAAAATGTAGGTCAAGGTCAAAGGTCAAGGTCACTGTTACCCCAAAATCATGAAATTGTTAAAAATCATGATTTTTTTAGTCCATTGAGAAATTACGGGTAGCCGTCTTGTCATGCACCAAAATTTAGATCCAGGTCAATAGTCAAGATGACTGTGACACCAGAATCAAGGTCAAAGGTCAGTGTGACCTAAAAATCAAGAAATCATTAAAAATTACTAATATTTGGTGAGTGGATTCAAGAGGGGGAAATGAAGTGTCGCATACCAAAAATTAGGTGAAGGTCAAAGGTCACCGTGACCCAAAACCAGGAAATTATTAAAAATAACATTTTTTTTGTGTCAGTAGATACAATAGGGGGACATGATGTGTCACATACCAAAATGTAGATCAAAGGTCAAGGTCACTGACCCCAAAATCGTTAAATTGTTAAAAATCATGATGTTTTGTGTCCATTGAGAAATTACGGGGAGATGGTTTGTCATGTACCAAAATTTAGGTCAAGGTCAATAGTCAAGGTCACTGTGACTCCAGAATCAAGAAATCTTTGAAAATTACTATGTTTTGTGTCCGTAGATTCATTAGGGGGACATGATGTGTCACATACCAAAATGTAGGTCCAGGCTGAACGTCAAGGTCACTGTGACCCCCAAATCATGAAATTCATAAAAATCATGATTGTTTTGTGTACATTGACGGAAGACGAAGTGTTGTGTACCAAAATTTAGGTCAAGGTCAAATGTCAAGGTAACTGTGACCCCAAAATCGGGAAATCACATTTTCATATGCATGTCGAAGACGAGGTCATGTAATGCGATGTTGCGTTCTGTCCATTCATCCATTAACATTTGTTGTCCATGCGATATCTCTGGTTTCAAGGTATGGAATGGTACCAAACTTTGAGTATACCTTACTCGCATGGCAGAGAGGAGCCATACATTTTGAGATCAATTTGTCCAAGGTCAAAACTGAATCAAGTGTAGCTGACCATATGTGTTAGGTTGGAATATTCAGAGTTCTCTCCCCTACATGTATATGGCAGTCATCCTGTGGAGTTATCTCCCATATTTGAAAAAGCTACATTTAGTTAAACTGTTGTGAAATAAAAACCATACATTTAGTAATTTAACGGGGAGAGGGGTCCTTTATGAACTTCATACCTCTTTATTAACTCAAGAACAAAGGTTTACTTCATCACTTTCTTCTTTCTTCATGAAAAATTATCTTGTCAGAAAGGAATCCATTTGCAGGAAAACTACTATTTTCTTGTGTTTGACTATTGTCGATTTCAGTCTGGGATATGTGAGCTCTCGGCTCTTGCTTCAAGGTCAACTAGTTACCAAGAGTTAAGCTCGTTTTAGTTTATCATTCAGTATAAGATGTTATATATGTTACATTCTCAGAAGCACAAAATTGTAGGCTAGCTACCAATTGGAATCAAGGCAATTTGGACCAATGTAATTCCAGATACACGGGCGTATATTGAAGCCCCTTGGGCTCTTGTTTTGTATGCGACACTTCATTTCCCCCTATTTGAATCCACTCACAAAAAATTAGAAATTTTTAATGATTTCCTGATTTTTCAGTCACACTGACCTTTGACCTCTGACCTCGACCTACATTTAGTATGCAAACACATCGTTCCCCCCTAGGGCATCCACTCACCAAATATTAGAACTGTAGATAGAAAACTATCAACGATCAATGATTTCCTGATTTTAGGCAACAGTGACCTTTGACCTCTGACCTCGACCTCAATTTTGGTACGCGACACATCGTCTCCATCTAGCGTATCCACTCACAAAATATTGCGACTGTGGATAGAAAACGTTCACAGATATAGACCGGACACGAACACTTCAGTGATTTCCTGTTTTTACCCCTCGGCCAAAATTTGGCCTATTGAATCTGGACCTGATTGGTTGGAAACTTTGGCGGCCATATTTAATTTATGCGAAATCATTAATCTTGTGTATCTTAGGTACCATTTCTGTTCAGTGTGAAACTTGGTATAGATCATCGATGCATCAAGAAACTTCAAAGGAATGACCAAACCAGTTTCCCTGATTCGGTGAAAACCTTGGCGGCCATCTTTAATTTATGCAAAATCTTCAATGATATATATCTCTGATACCATTCAAGTGTTCTATACGAAACTTGGTATACAGCATCGATGTATCAAGAGATCTGCAATGTATAGCCACATCAGTTCCTCTGAGTGGCGGGAAGGATGGGCGGCCATCTTTAATTTATGCAAAATCATTAATGATCTCTATCTCTGATACTGTTCGAGTGCTCGATGTAAAATTTGGTATATATCATCGAAGCATCAATAGACTTACGATAAATGACAGTTCTGGCGTTTCTGATTGGGCGGAACCTTGGCGGCCATCTTTAATTTATGCAAAATCTTCAATGATATATATCTTTGATACCATTTCAGTGTTCTATATGAAACTTGGTATCCAGCATCGATGTATCAAGAGACTTGCAATGAATAACCACATCGGTTCCTCTGAGTGGCGGGAAGGATGGGCGGCCATCTTTAATTTATGCGAAATCATTAATGATCTATATCTCTGATACGGTTCAAGTGCTCAATGTAAAATTTGGTATACATCATCGATGTATCAATAGACAGTTCTGGTTTTTCTGCTTGGGCGGAAACCTTGGTGGCCATCTTTAATTTATGCAAAATCTTTAATGATGTTTATCTTTGATACCATTTCAGTGTTCTATATGAAACTTGGTATACAGAATCTATGTATCAAGAGACTTGCAATGAATAACCACATCAGTTTCTCTGAGTGGTGGGAAGGATGGGCGGCCATCTTTAATTTATGCGAAATCATTAGGGATCTCTATCTCAGATAATTTTCAAATGTTCGATGTAAAATTTGGTATACATCGTCGATGCATCAACAGACTTATGTAATGAATACCGGTTTCTCTGATTGGACGGAAACATTTGAGGCCATTTCTAATGGCAAAATTTTTCATAATCTGTATATTTGTTACTTGACTGCTTGGTGTTCCTGAAGTCTTGTTTTAAATTGAATACATTATGAATGGCTGGCGCCCAGAGCCGAGGGGTTTTCAGATGCGCAGCTTCGTATTTAGGCCAGTGACCTTTGACCTCTGACCTCGACCTTCATTTTGGTACGCGACACATCGTCTTCCCGTAGGGTATCCACTCACCAAAAATTGGAACTGTAGATAGGAAACTGTCCCAGATATAGACCGGACACGAGAACCGGACATACGGACGGAAACCGCCATCACATAATACGTCCGCCTTTTGGCGGCCGTATAAAAATGACAACTGGATAAAAAGGCAAATGGAGAAAATGGCAAAAGGACAAAATAGAAAACAGACAATGGCCAACAGACAAAATAGGAATTATTATGCCCCCCCCCCCCCAACTAGAGGGGGGACATAGCGATAGCTTTGTCCGTCTGTCTGTCCGAATTTCTTGCCCGCGCAATATCTCGGTTAATATTTGATGGACAGAATTGAAACTTGCATGGAATGTGGCCAGTGCCTCATAGTTGTGCAGCGTAAAGTTTTTTCCGAGTTCCGGTATCATTTTCTAGAGTTATGGCCCTTTTTCTGAAATCTTTGTGAATGAGACTTGTCCGGGCTGAATCTTGGTTAATATTGTATGGACAATTTGAAATTTGCAGGATATGTGGTCAGTGCTCCATAGTTGTGCAGCGTGAAGTTTCACTTATATGTTCAAGAGTTATGGCCCTTTGTTCCTGAAATCTCCGTGAATTGAGATTTGTCCGGGCTGGATCTCGGTTAATATTGTATGGACAATTATGAAATTTGCAGGATATGAGGTCAGTGCCCTGTAGTTGTGCAGCGTGAAGCTTCACCGCGTTTCGCATTTAGTTTCAAGAGTTATGGCCCTTTTTTCTTCAAATCTTTGTGAATTGGGACTTGTCCGGGCTGGATCTCGGTTAATATTGTATGGACAAGTATGAAATTTGCATGATATGTGGTCGATGATGCCCCATAGTTGTGCAGCGTGAAGTCTCTCTGCTTTCGGTTTATATTTTCAAGAGTTATGGCCGTTCATTTATCAAACCTGAGTGAATGAGATATATTTATTTGTGCAGGCTGGATCTCGGTTCATAATCGATTTGGACTGGGAAAATGGCTATATATATGCAATTCTACATTTCAAAGCAGACCACATAGGTCCTGAAGTATGAAATTGCCCCAAAAGAGTGAATTGGTTGCAAAATTCAAAGTTCACTGATCGCTTCATAATTCCACCACAATATACTCAAAAGGAATGTAGGTCTCATAACCAGGTCACATTTTCGGATTTGGCGAAAGCCCCGGCAACCATCTTGCATCAAAACATTGTATTATCACTTGTTGGTCGATACTTGGAATATGTATTATGCGAGGCATGGCAAAACAAGTGACTTAAACAGAATTTTTATAATTAACCAAATTAGGCCTCCACCGACCAATACAGAACGGAACAATAGCGGGGCAGTGTCTGATTAAAGCGGAAGGCGGGGGGCTTCTTTCCTGTGTTTAATATACCAGTATCTTTGCAATACAGCCCAATCCATGTTCACTACCCATTGTATCCCAAATGGCGTTCTTACTACATGTCATTGTAATAACAAGGTATCTCGTAGGTTTGTAAAATTCTCTCGGTCATTTCCAGCGTGACAGACGGGACAAAAGATAGCCACCCTGTGATGTTAACACAACTCTCTACCAAACTAAATTTAATAAAGATCTAAGCAAAAACTTATCAGTGGTTAGTGAACTAGTTGTACTTTAACTTAAGACAGAAACATTGAAATAATTATTATTAATATTTTCTTTTCAACTGGAATTGACAAATGTGACAGACGGGACAAGCAGGGACCACGCATTTGAAAAAGGAATAGACAAGATAGATTTCTATCTCCTTCTCAAATGAAAATCAACTTTTAATGTAAATCAAATGTTAGTGGACTAATCAAGTAATCAGAGTTAGGGTTAACAGTTTTTTATGAAGAAGATTAATTATGGATTTTTGCCACTTAGTGACGTGACAGACGGGACAACTTATCGTGACAGACGGGATATTATCTCATGCCCTATAAATTATCTTCCTGTTTCCAGACTTTTTTTTAATCATGTAGATCAATGCTACAATTAAGATGTTCATTGTGTACTAGTTTACTTCACTGGTTTTAGGTCATATTTTCACAAAATCCGCTGTTATGAGTTCAGTGTCCTGTCTGTCACATGTCCCGTCTGTCACAATTTAATGTATTTACACATTTGTATGTATTTTGTATTGCAAACTTAATTTTTCAAGGCATATAGGTTTGTGCATTCATCAGAATGTTCATTGCATCTAGATTACTAAACATTGTTTGGTTTGGGGCCATATGAACTCAAAACTCAATAATCTATGGCTGCTTTTTGAAGCGTTTTGTGACAGATGGGACAGATATGGAGTTCAAAGTTTTATCAGCGTATTTGACCAAGAATGAAATAATTAATTGCATCTGGTTGAGAAGGTGTTACAGTAGATAAATAATAATGTTACTGGCTTTTTTCCTTCTTAAAATTTATTGTACTCAAGAAAAACCTAAAAAATCATCCGTTTTTGTGACAGACGGGACACCTACACCACGCAGTAAAGTTTTTCAATTATTTTGGAAATAATTACTTTAATTGTAAAATGGTATTCACTGTGGAACTTAGACATGATGGTGTATTTAAAAAACAAAGAAACATTTTGTTGAGTTAAGTTTCTATGTCTGGAGGAAAATCATGAATTTGGTATACATTTGAGTAAAAAATGTTTTAGTATTTTATCCATATTCGAGTGCACATTTTTAAAAACCTGACAGTTGCAGATGACAAAAAACCTACTTTCTTGAAACTTTGATTAATATAGCTTAAATAAAAATCTCAACTAAGTATGCTGATGGAAAGTGAAAATTTGTCACCCGTGCAACATTTATGTGGAAATGACCTCTCGCCTTCTTTGCCATGGGGAAACAGTAAAGACCTGTTTGAAAAATATTCCAATGGGCCCAAAAACCTTCAGCTGTAAGGATACGCAAGCATCATGTTCATGTATAATTAGAGAAGTTTGGTCATAATCCAATTAATGATATTACGTGTACCACAAAAACTGAAAATGGCAAAAATTGGTTATTCTCAACAGGGTTCTGGTCCATCGTGAGATTCGAGTATGGTCTATATATATATGGGTGGACAAGCTGAGAATCTTCAGGAGATATAATTGGACCTATTTCCCCTGAAAGGTACTGTGGGTGGGACTGGGAGAGTAAGCCTGTCACTCATCCTTGATAATTAGGTTCTCATTAATAAACAGTTGTGTTTGTGGTGTGAATCTGGTATATCAACTTTTGAGCAATATTGTGATATCAGCATTGAATCAACTTCTGTCAGGTATTTTTTTCTTGGAGAATAGGTCAAGATCGATCATCTTCAATATGTACTATTGTGATAACACCAATGGTGCCTGACAAAGTAATGATAAATGCTAAACCAAGACAGATTTGATCTTACGGCTGCCAATTAAGAACTGTCTCCTGTGGTTAAGGGAATATAATCAAGGATTCATATACAGGAACAACAAACTGTCTATCTGAATTTTGAAAACTTTTGTCTGCTTCCATCTTTCAAGTACATCATTTGTTGGAACTATATTTTTAATAAATTCTCACATCGGGTTTGAGGTGCTGGTCAGGTGTTCAGAAAATAGCCTCTCCATGGACTGTGACTGAGGATGGATTTTTGATAATGTCAAACTTTACAGGACTAATATATGGAAGTCATGCAAGATATGCATGTCGATGAGTGTGCATGTATATCATGGTGTGCATATATATCAGGGTGTACTTGTACATGTATATCAGGGTGTGCATGTCTAGTATGAGTGCATATATATCAGGGTGTACTTGTACATGTATATCAGGGTGTGCATGTCTATGAGTGCATGTATATCATGGATTGCATATATATATATATCAGGGTGTACTTGTACATGTATATCAGTGTGCATGTCTAGTATGAGTGCATGTATATCAGGGTGTACATGTATACATGTATCAGGGTGTACTTGTACATTTATATCAGGGTTTGCCTGTCTGAGTGCATGTATATCAGGTGTACATGTATATCAGGGTGTATTTGTACATGTATATCAGGGTGTGCATGTCTGAGTGCATGTATATCAGGGTGTACTTGTACATGTATATCAGGGTGTACTTGTACATGTATATCAGGGTGTACATGTATATCAGGGTGTACTTGTACATGTATATCAGGGTTTGCATGTCTATGGGTGTGAATGTATGTCAGGGTGTACATGTATATCAGGGTGTACTTGTACATGTATATCAGGGTGTACATGTCTGAGCGCATGTATATCAGGGTGTACTTGTATATCAGGGTGTGCATGTATGTCAGGGTGTACATGTATATCAGGATGTACATGTATATCAGGGTGTGCATGTATGTCAGAGTGTACATGTATATCAGGGTGTACTTGTACATGTATATTAGGGTGTACTTGTACATGTATATCTGGGTGTGCATGTCTAAGAGTGTGCATGTCTATGAGGGTGTACGTGTACATGTATCTCAGGGTGTACATGTATATCGGGCTGTATATGTATATCAGGGTGTACATGTATCAGTGTGTGCATGTATATCAGTGTGTACATGTATATCAGGGTGTACATGTATATCAGGGTTTGCATATCTATGAGTGTGCATGTATGTCAGGGTCTACTTGTACATGTATATTAGGGTGTGCATGTCTGAGTGCATGTATATCAGGGTGTACTTTTACATGTATGTCAGGGTGTACATGTATATCAGGGTGTGCATGTCTATGAGTATACATGTATCTCAGGGTGTACATGTATATCAGGGTGTGCATGTCTGAGTGCATGTATATCAGGGTGTACTTTTACATGTATGTCAGGGTGTACATGTATATCAGGGTGTGCACGTCTATGAGTACATGTATATCAGGGTGTGCATGTCTGAGTGCATGTATATCAGAGTGTACTTGTACATGTATATCAGGGTGTGCATGTATATCAGGGTGTACATGTATATTAGAGTGTACTTGTACTTGTATATCTGGGTGTGCATGTCTATGAGTGTGCATGTCTGAGGGTGTACTTGTACATGTATCAGAGTGTGCATGTATATCGGGGTGTACTTGTACATGTATATTAGGGTGTACTTATACATGTCTATGAGTTTGCATGTATATCAGAGTGTATATGTCTATGTGCAGGTATATCAGAGTGTATGTGTAAAGCAGGTTGTGGTTGTGTAGCAGGGTGTCTGTGTGCATATCATGATGTGCATCTATAGCAGGGTGTAGATGTATATCAGGACATGCAGGGCCTAATCCAGAATCAAAGGGCAGGTATTGATAAGCGCCAGGAAGGGCAGCCAAAGTCGTGCTCAGCGAATGAGTTGAGCAGTGAGCTAGAAGGGTGGGGCTTGGTTGGTGGTGTGCAAAATGGGGCTCCCTGAAAGCTAAAATTATTTTATTTTATTTTTGACAGCAAGGGCACTGCATGCCAATGCCAGGGTCTGAATATCGAATGATGATAGGAGCTAGATTGGGGCCAGGCATATTTTTCCAGGTGAATTCATTTGCACAGTTCTCCACTTGGCTTAAAGCCTCCAGTACCAAGTGTAAAACTTGAGAAATCTTTTTGCATAGATGGCTACTTGGCATATATCCTGTTGTGTAGTTAGCCACTCATCATAGTTGGATATCCAGATATATATCTGTTTGCAAAGTTTTCCACTTGGCATATATCCTGCGTAGTTACCCACTTGGCATAACTTGTATAGTTACCCACTTGGCATATATCATGTTGGTAGTAATACACTTGGTAGCCACACACATCCTGTTGCATAGATTTCCACCTTTCATATATCCTGTTGCACAGTTATGCACTTGACATATATTCTGTTGTGTTGTTACACACTAGGCATCTGCATATGGGTGTTTCTTTGCTAAGGTGCTACCATTTAATGGTAAATGCAAGCCCTATTTCCATCAGATTTTTGTGTTATAAATTTTGAGGAGAGAACAATAAATATGGTTCCACAACTTGCTTTGACAACTGTTCAGATACATTCTATAATACGGAAGGCAGTTGTGAAAGTTAATTACTAAAAAAGATTAAAATCTAATCATAATGGGCTGTTTTCTTGCATTTTGATTGTGACATGCTTTTACCATACTACCTTTTGATTGTGTTATTTGCCATCAAACATTCAGTTGAATAAATGTTTAGTGGTGATCACACAAAATTGATACCAAAACTATGTTTCTATGTACAATTTAATGTTCATATCAACTCATTTATCGAAAAAATATGATTTCTTTAATATTTCATGGACAAATTACTACCAATTTCATCAAAATGTTGATGATGCTTGTACTTGTAACTGAAGTGAGTCAAATTTGATCTACCTTAGTTGGGTTGAAGAAAAAATACATTTTAATAATCAAGTTAATATTATCTGTCCTATGTTCGTCCGACCACAAAGTGGTCTAATTCTCCAAATATTGCATGGCTCAATAATGACAAGTGTTCAATGCCATCTGACTTTGTCCATTGACATCACTTATGGGTGATACTTTGTTAATGTTAACCTGAGAACTCACAGACTTAAAAATAAATGTGTCTGTCCTTGTGTTGGACGAACCAAACTTGTGTTACAGGCGACACCTGACACTCAGATAAAACAGTGTTCAAGCTGTTGAGAGACAAATTGACTTATTATCTGGCATTCATGAACATGAATTTTGTCATTTGCAAATCATTTAAAAACATTACCAATCTTTTTGTCAATAAGAATACAGAATATCGCCAATTTATGTTGGTTGGACTAACAGAAGACAGACATGTTGGACTAACATAAGACAGACAGGTTGGACTAACATAAGACAGACATGTTGGACTAACATAAGACAACTTTTGTTGAACCAGGGGAATAGATGGATTTCCTTTATCATTCTCAGTGGCAAATCTCAGTTAACAACTTTATATGAATTATTATCTAGCTGAAAATATTCTGAGGCATTCATATAGGATGCAATTCCCATTATAACGCTGTCCGTCTTCTGTTTGTCCAACACTGTCTGTCCTCTGTTTGTCCGACACTGTCTGTCTCTCGTTTGTCCAACACTATTTGGCAGTTTAAACGTTTGTGAGTAACAATTACAGACTTGAACACAGTTTTCGTAAGTATTTACTTATTTTTTCACATCTAGCTAACTTTTAGAATCAATTCATGCTGGAATAGAGGGAATTAGACATTTTATGGCCACTTTCCTGTCTCCGTTTGTCCGGACATAATTATGATCTAAAGAAGCATTCATAGTTAAATGATATATTTATTTCTAAGACTTGAGAAACTTTTGGGCTAGGAAAGCAATGACCAATAAATATGTTTGGGAATCATGGAGAAAATGCATAATACTTCATTTTTGTCTGTCCTCGTTCGTCCAACACCAAGTTCAACATGCATGATAAAACTAGATTATTTCTTTTGAATCAGGTGAGGCATTATCTTTAAACAAATTTATTGATGAACCTCAACAATCAGTTAATCTATAGAAAAGAAATATTTTGTGAAAAAAGTAGGTTGATATTTTGTCATGGATGT
>JAVTVY010056960.1:0-31118 GCA_036873755.1 Hanleya hanleyi | reverse complement strand
TGAATGTAGAACGATTCTGTGATGTAACGAACGAGCACATCTGTGTTGTTATTGTTACTGACCGAGGCAGCCTTTTCGAAGGGATAAACTCCGGGATTCGGCAGTATGGACAGTAAACTGTTGATAACTCTACTGATATACGTCCGACTTGAATTTTGTTTGTTTTCCCATAATCCCCATGAAATACCAATTTCAAAATTATATAGTTTGATAAAAAAACTTTGGACATTCATGGCGAAAAGTAAGCCGTGGTGAGTGGATCGGCATTCACATTTGCTCAATTTTCGACAAATTACCTCGATTAAATTGAAATCGAATGATATTCCCACAATCTCAAATGTCAAGGGATTATGAAAGTATAATTATCACTTCTGTATCTACAGCCATTCACTCCAATTGGTGTTTTTTATTTATTTACTTATCAAACGTATATATATTTATGAAAGATCATTTTATTATTATTATTAAATAGTATATAATTTAGATAATTTATTTGCGTGAAGTTTATGCCAACATTTGGCTAAAAACGCATACATAGAATGAATAAAATTGAACATACAAATACAGACATTAAGACACATTGGAACAAATGGTTAAACGTGTATATATGAAATAGAGACTCATCCAGTCTAACCTGTAGGTGCTCAAGCAACAAATGCCACGCGAGAGCGAGCAGGGCATGTACAGCCGTCCCCCTGCCCGAGGCCTCGCTTGCATAGGTTCGTTCAGCCGATGTCCGTGATAGATTCTCCTTGTCCGATTTCTTTGCCGTCACATTCTGATTGTTCTTACGTTTGATAGTTGGAATAGCTGTTCTCTTTAGTTTTGGTTTGTACCCGAATTCAACTGCTACGCTGTAGATGTCCTCGAATGATGTCTTTCTGTCAAAATGTGCCGAGCAAATTATACGAGTACTGGCTCGGGCCCTCTTTCCACACTCTCGTGTTGCATACAAATTTCGTCCAATTTGCAGCGATTTTCTCGTCTTTGGGCCACAAATGAATACTAACACCGTCATCTGTAGTAAAACTGCAACCTGCCACTACACAACGTCGCGGCATATTTAAAAAATGATGCCCCGATACTCCGAAAATCTCCAGAAATCAGCAGCTACATACGACTGTGGTATACGGCTTTAACATAGAGAATACAAGACGGCTTCCCTCCGTGACGTCACAGCTGGAATTGACAGGAGAGCGATTTTCACCTTTCAAACGGCAATATCTCGCCAACCAGACTGCACAAAATTATGAAAAAAATATCATTATTTTCAGAATCGAAAGGACTATTTTTTTATATTTTTGACCTCAGAGCGTTTGGGTTGACCTTTAAGCCAAATTCCCTCCCTCTTGATCCTCATTATAATGCTGAAGTTGAGAGACAAAATACTGCTTTATAATGATTCGTGTTATATTCTATAACACTTGTGTCAATAACATCGAGCTAACCAGTGCAATAATTGCAAGATTTACCACGTTTATGTGAAATGTACATGTGTGCAGGTGTTCATTAGGAGATTCTATTTCACAAGTCGGATGAGAAAAGGGACGTCTGCTTTCATACAAATAATCGAATAAAACAAATAAATAAATTACAAGATGAAATTTTCTTCTCAAGTTTAACTGTTGTTTCCATCGGGAAATTGATTAACAAAGCGACACGAATAGGCATATATCCACGTAATTTCCAAACAGCTGACAAAATCACTCCCCATTTGAGACCACTGACATTGGTTCGATGCCAACCGAGACGGGAGCATTGTTCCAACACCAGTGGACGAGTTTTTTCAAAAAAGGGGAGAAAGGTTTTCAAAGTTTAAGGATGTCCGCTGGTGGTTTTTGACTTTAGCAGCCATTTTGCCTGTTTTTCTATTGGGTTATCTCCCTTCCCTAGGTTAAGAGATGGGGATTTCCTTTAAAAGCCTTCTAGCCGAGAATTTTGCACAGCAACATCCATCCAATTTGCTAAATTTTGATAGACATTGTGATTATCTGCAAACAGTTAGAATATAAGAAAAAGTTAAATACTATTTATATGAATTTTTCATGAATATGCTTCAAAACTAGGGCTATTCCCTATGCTTTCTAGGTTATCAAATTGATCATAGGGCAGTCCACTTAATGTTGCCTACAGCTAAAAAATGCACACCAACCTATATTTTTTTCTTTGTTTTCCCTCATATTACACAATTATGAATGCAACAACACACATTATTCAAAAAGTTAATTACTTTGATTTACCACCAGCGGACATCCTTAAATATGTTTTCAAACTTTCATTGTAATCTTTGTTGATAATCAACTTGGGTCGTGCAATAGAATAGAAATAATGTTTTCATAGGCGTGCTAAATCGTTATTTTACGCACGGTTATTGCGGGAAAATTCATCAATTGTAGGGTGCGGGCTTCGCCTTTGCCCGAAAATATAAACTTTCCCACACTAACCGTGCATAAAATAACGATTTAGCACGCCTATGAAAACATTATTTCTTAATTGAGTGACAAATGTATATGGTAAATCCCCTAATAATTCAATTATTGTATTGAAATTCAATCACAAATTTCTAATTTCTGTTCTAATACATTTGACCACCTGCTAAAGTAACAACGGAATAATAGATTGTAATTTGATCACCCCCTGATTTTGTGGTGGGTAATTTCATTAGGGAATTCATTGTAGGTGGAATATTTTAATAGCTGAATTGACTCTTGAAGTATGTTTCAAAGTGATCAGTGTATTCGAGACCTTATATCTTGTGTACACATCGGCACCGCACACTCTGCTAACTAGCGAACAGTCGGGACATTCCATGTGAATGACAGAGATATGAAGAGTGTCCTCTCTAGTGAGCGAAACATTCATAGATAATGTGGACAATCACATTGCAATTAATTGTACTTAATATTTGTAATCGTGTAACTTTTCATGATTTCACAGAGAGTTAGGCATAGTTTGACATGTACAGTTCTCTGGTACTTACCAGAACAGCTACAATACATGCAAATATGAGTAACATCAGAAGTTAAAAACTGGAAGTCTGCAACATTTCATTAGACTAGCTAGACGGCACTGACACTCGTCGAACCACCTACACCACTAGACTCTTGTACGATCTCTAAACACGAAAGTTTTGGAGTCCGCAATGGAGGATCGTGGATGAGACTAATTATGTACATTTCACATGCCGAGTGTTTGAATTCCAGCATCAGCTCATCTCTCATTATGCATCATTCGATTTAAGAAATAATGTTTTCATAGGCGTGCTCAGTGGTTATTTTACGCACAGTTATTGTGGGAAAGTTTATATTTTAGGGCAATATCATCCACTGATATTGGCATGATGCTCCCATCTTGGTTGGCATCATGCCAATGTCAGTGGACGAGTTTATGTGGTCTCTTAAATGGAGAGATATTCTGTCAGCTGAGCCAGGCTCTGTGGATTCAGGTCTATTTGTGTCGCTTTGTTAATCAATTTCACGATGAAAACAGCAGTTAAACATGAGAAAGAAATCCTATCTTGTAATTTATTTGTGTGTTCGATTGTATGAAGCAGACGACCCCTTCCTCTCCCGCCTTATGAAATAGAATCTCGCAATGAACACCTGCACTTGACACATGTACATTTCACACAACCGTGTTAAAAATACTCAATAATTGCACGGATAGCATGTTGTTATAGACACAAGTGTTACAGAAATTTGTTTAGAATCTGCGCTAATGCAATACTGGCAATTTTACTGTATATCTACGACACATCATGTGTTATAAGCAAGGTGGCGGTGGTCAAAGCATTCTATAGCTATTTTAGTCCAAGTTTACAAACTTCTAGTTCAATTGCTTCAGGTAACATTTCAAGTTCATTGGCCTGCACAAACCTGAACAATGACAATACAAGATAAATTATTGCCTGTATTATGATATCTTTGCATTTCATTTTCTATTTCCAGTTTGATCAAGAAACACGAGCGACAGATCAGTTACTCGGCCCTGAGTGCGGTGGAGTCGTCCAGTGCTCTTGCCAACTGTTTATGGGCTGCCTTACATGACCATTAGCTCTGACATCTGGTCCTCTCCTCCACGTGGTCATCCGTCATCATTCTTCCTTTGTCCCTGAGAACCTTGCATTTTCTGCTGAGCATAAATACAACCCATTTCATCGAATAGACATCCTGTACATGATTCCCACTTCATTTGCATGCATTTCTCTACGGCGGCCAGGGTGATACTCGTTAACTGCCATACTCCCCGACAGCTGGCTCGCAGACCCTCTTTGACTTACAAGTGGCTGTTAGGTCGTGGTTGTTCGCCATCAGTGCTGAATCTTCCGTCTGTAATTGTAGTGTTTGACATTGGACATGTTCGATGGTACTCAGAAAGCTGATCTTCACCGCTGACCACTGTCTGCATGTTCGAGAGGCGTGGTAACTCGGGGTACACTATCAAGCTTTGTAGGTTGTAGCTTTAAGGCCTCGACGATTTACTATGACTGTGTGTTCTGTAAATACAAACTGGAAATACTGGCTATAAACTATTTAAGCAGTGCCTCGACTGGCTTTTGCTGGCTTTGTCACAAGCATTCCTGTAACAGTATTTGTTGTTATTATTTATTATGTAGGCAGTTCAGCATCTGTAAATGAATTAACTATCCCATTTAGATCATTTTCCTACCATTCATAATTGAAGTTGTCATTGTCTATATTATATAAATATATATATTTATCACCTATTCTGCACCAAAGTACTGCTTTGGTACATTACAACAATTTCATCCATGAGATCATAATGGACATATTGTGTCACTGTTTCACAGAGTTGCAGTTTAATAAAAAAAATATGGTTGAAATTGAAGCTTGTGTCATTGTTAATGTCTGGCAGTGTCCCCATAAATCAAGACTATTATTTAAATGATGATTCATGTAACTATCTTGCTTCGACGTAGCCATGCATTTGACGCCTCGTGTTCGCTAGGCATTTGAGGTTATATGAACATGCTGTGATAATGATTCTGTTCGTCCGTCGGTTTATTCATTAACTTTAGTTCGTGTGATAACTCTAGTTCAAGGTTATGAGTCCAGGCCACTAGGGAATGTGCCTTGTGATGACATTTGAGATGTGCATGAAATACTGTCTGTCTGTCCATTTATCTGTCTGTAACTTTTGTTGTCTGTGTGGTACATGTATTCTCAGTTCCTGGTTATGGATTGATAACAAACTTTGGTTATACTGAAGCCCTATTCATTTTGATGTCCAAAAGCCATGATGTAACTCATGGTATGCCTCAAACTCATGGCAAGGAGAATTCTATTGATTTTGAAGTCAAATGGTCATACCACGGTCAAGGTCAACACAGCCTGTGCACCAGGAAATAGTTGAAAATACTGATGGGCTATCAACCTCACTGCAGGGCGGCAGGAGAAATTCAGGTATACCTCAAACTCCTGGTAGTGAATAAATCTATCGATTTTGAGATGTCGGTCCATCTGTGTGGTTGTCGATTAACTTCAGTTCTCCATATGATATCTCCACTTCTAGGATATGGATTACAATCAATTGTTGGATATGCTGATACCCCAAACTTGGAACAAAGTAAAAGAAAATGTGTTTATCATGAGGTCGAAGGGCAGGGTTACCAATGTCTCAAACATTTCATACCAAAATTTATACATATATCTGTGTACCAAAATGTAAATGTGGAATCGTAAACTGTCCAATGTGTGGTCGAGCATATATTGCAGCCCCATGAGCTTTTGTTCTAATTTTGGTCCAAGAGAGCATGACATTTTGACCCCCAAATACATGTAGATGTGTATTTTGCTAATTCTCATGCCAATCTAAAACTGGAGAGACTGCACTGAGAGGAAAGTTAATGAAGACAGACTTAAAAATCAATAGTCGTTTACTTTGCCATGAGTTTGTTGAATATCATCCCAGTCCACATCCCTGAACTGGGGTTCATGGACACAATGATTTTCATTTATTTACCGAATTTGGATAACAATGACCACACCTCAAGTTGAGAAAAAAATATCTTGTTGATTGACAAGATTGCACATTGTGATCATCATTTATGTCCGTCCACTAACCTTTCTTTTATGTGTGATATATACAGTTTCAAAGTATGAATTGGTAAACCTTGTCCATGGGATGTATGGACTGGCAACCGGAAGTGGTAGTTATAATTCTTGTCCACTGTTGCAGGGATATCTGTAGACGTTTATAGGCACAGAAAAATGGAAATACCTCCATGAAGTGAAAATTCAACCAAGAATTCCCTTTATACGTCCATCATGTTTGATCACATGACCGTTTCTAAAGTAGTGTGAGCATCCATGAAGACACAAGGTTTGTGCTCGAATGATATTGACCTATTTCTGGCAATGACAATGTATTCCAGGAACAAACATCAACTAGAGGTTCCGCTTTGACCCTCGAGTTGCCGGTTTGGCATGAAGCGTATGCTGGTTGTTTTTTTTAAGCAAAAACATACATCTCCCCCCAACCTCCCACCTTGCCTGGAGTGGCCATAGTATTTATTATTGGAAGGTGCTATAAAACGAATGTGGCAATAAGTATCCAAAACAGAGGTACGCTTCTGAAAATACTGGAAGTATATGCAGGCCTCAAGAGTGCTCCTATATTTCCTGTATTTTCCTATATTTTTCAGATTCTCCTATATTTTCCTATATTTGTTCAAAACCTCTTATATCTCCTATATTTTTGCAAAAGTTCAGAAAAATATGACCTATGGAGCCGCACCCACAATAAACTGGTGTAGACTCGACTCAACATTAGCACCAATGCTCTCATGTCAGACTTTTGAGAGATGTGCCAGAATTCAATCTCTACTATATGAAGGAGACAGCTTTAGTCCTGAGCCATTCAAAAAAACCTCTGACTTCACTCCTCTTGCTGAAAATAATATAGAGGACTATCTTTATGCAACAAAAATGCTCATCTCAAATAAAGAACATAATAAAGAACATAAATATGTTCATATGAGCAACCTTACGCCAGGCGAAAGGGCCTCCCTACAAAAACTGAAATCTAAAGATCTACAGATAATCTGTACACGAGCGGACAAAAATAACACAACTGTTATTTTAAACCGGGATGACTACATATAATGAAGCAACCTGTAACCATCTCGGTCATCTATACGCGGTAAGACTGACCCTGGGATCGTGCGTGTCCATGTTCAGCCTACTTTTGACAATTGCGAGAGGGAATTTTCAGAAATCAATTCCACGTGACTTCGTCAGCCAATCATCTAAAGTCTACCGACGTAACCCCAACGTAACCCGCCATTTTCGAGTCATGTGATGTTCAAAATTACAGATCTACCACACCTCTTGGGTGATACTAAAGTTATTCATACCCATATATTTTGTAAGCCCGGGTAGTATCTATTTCCGAGGTGGTATGAAAACGTGTAATTTATCAGATTTCTCTTGTCTGTTCTCCGCCGGATGAAGGCCGAACAGAATCCGGTAAAGTACCGGATTTCGCTCCGCGATAATGGAGACACACGATTCGCAAGCCATCTTATGGATGGCGAAGTGTACGCAAATGATAATGAAGCTCACAGACAGCTTTATAACGGAGTCCACTATATTGAAATAAATGATATAGATATTAATGCAAGCAAACAACTGGTCAGAAATATCGTATCAAAAATGAACGCTAATAACCAATTAAGCAGAAAGTGTTTTAACTATCTTTCGAATATATCCACCAAGATTCCAACCTTATATTTTCTACCGAAAATACATAAAATGGAATCCATACTTAAAACCATGGATCCCATCATTCCAATAATGCCACAGGACATTAAGATTCCTGGATGGCCGATTATTTCTCAATGAAAGATTGGGACGCTTTCTTGACTAATTCTTACTGCCCTTAGTGAAAATGCAAAACACCTATCTATCTGACACGACTCATTTCATAAAGAAATTGAGAAGCACCGTATTTCCGAGCAAATGTTCATTATTACCTATGATATTACATCATTATACACAGATCTTGGGATTTGATGAAATACTTGGAAGCCCTTCAAGCTAATATCTTGTCACACCCAGACATTAAATATGATGTTCAAAGACCTACAGTCGACACACTCATAGAAATCAGTAAACTGATACTTGAAGCCCTTCAAGCTAATCTCTTGTCACACCCAGACATTAAATATGATGTTCAAAGACCTACAGTCGACACACTCGTAGAAATCAGTAAACTGATACTTGAAGCCCTTCAAGCTAATCTCTTGTCACACCCAGACATTAAATATGATGTTCAAAGACCTACAGTCGACACACTCATAGAAATCAGTAAACTGATACTTGAAGCCCTTCAAGCTAATCTCTTGTCACACCCAGACATTGAATATGATGTTCAAAGACCTATACAGTCGACACACTCGTAGAAATCAGTAAACTGATTCTTATGAAAAATGAATTTTGTTTCAATGACAAATAGCCTAGGCCTACTACAGACAAATTGTGGGTGCACTACAAGGGGCAGTCCCCTCCCCTGAATTATGTGACCTCGCTATATTTAGGCACATAAATAAACTTCTGGACCATTTCCCATACCGACACAATATATCTCTTCACAAGAGATTTCGTGACGATGGGATAATGCTATTGAAAGTTTAGCTGAGGCTGAAAGCTTCTTTGAAATTGCAAATAATGCACATCCGTTACTGAAATTCACTTATGAAATTTCTGACCACGAGGCAAACTTCCTCGACACTACGGTATTCAAAGGGCATACATGTAGATACAGCCTTGAATCCATTCTTGATATCATGTGTTATTCAAAGCCTACGGAGACATACATGTATCAATACCTCCATAGAAAATCAGCACACCACACGTCATGCTTCAAATCTTTCATCACTGGTGAAACAACCAGGTATGTTCGAAACTTTAATAATGTTTCGGACTTTGAAGAAAAATCAGAAATCTTCAAATCCAAACTTCTACTCAGAGGTTACAAAATCTAGAAATAGATAAAAAATATGAGCAAAGTTGACTGCTACCCGCGTCTGCTTACTCAAACGTGAACTAAAGGATAAAAACCAAGTCTGCAAACAAAGACCTCTGCGGTTTATTACTACCTTCCACCCCAAGAGGCCAAACCTGAGAAGTATACTCAATAAGTATTGGACTTGGACTGACAGAAATACAAACGTCAAAAGAGTATTCCCCTTTCCACCCCAAATCACATACGGGCGAGGCAAAAACTTAGGGAAAATTCTACAAAAATCTAAAATCTAGGCTCAATAAAAGCCAGGATTTTTAGTCATCGCTGGCTCCTGAGGAGGACTTACGAAGAGCATTATTCCAGCTCTAAAATTATCCGAAACACTGAGTATGTTCATACATCTTCGGTTGTCAGATTTCCTTATACAAACAATTATACATTTAATTGTTACGGGACCGTGTTGAGTCTGAGTCTACACCAGTTTATTGTGGGTGCGGCTCCATAGGTCAGATTGTTCTGAATGGTATTTCATTATTCCATTCGGCATGAAACTATGTAAGAATTCTCCTATATACTCCTATATTTCTGGGAAAATTTTCCTATATTTTTCCTATATTTTCATGAAAAACCTCCTATATTTTCTTCTATATTTTCATGAAAAACCTCCTATATTTTCTTCTATATTTTTGCTGAGGGGCACTCTGACCCCTGTATATGCAGACGACAACACCCCATAGCCTGATAGTTTGAGTGGCATAAATGATGAAAAGGGGGTCCTGTTGTTTGAACTTGAACGTGTTGAATGAAGCTTCCATCCAAGTTTGGGGGAAACTCCGTACAGTAGTTCTCCAGATATCTTGCAGACCAGGCCTGTAAATACATGTACAAGTAGACGGGCAGATGCATGCACACCACAACCTAATCAGATGTGGCGATTCCAATGAAGGTTGCATTCAAGTTTGGTGAAGTTCTGTCCAGTAGTTCTCCAGATATGTTGCAGACAAGGACTGTATATAAATGTACAAGCAGGCAGACAGATGGACGGGCATTGGACAAGGACGGACAAACGGACATGCACCTGAAGCTAATCAGACGAGGTCATTCAAATGAAAATTCCATCCACATTTGGTGAAATTCGGTCCAGTAGTTTTTCAGATATCTTGCGACAATTCCTGTATATACATATACAAGTAGATGAACGTGTGGACAACGACGAACGCACGGACAAATGCCAGAAGCCAATCAGACGAGGATGCCATTGAAGGTTCCGTGCAAGTTTGGTGAAATTTCGTCCAGTAGTTTTCCAGATATCGTGCAGACAAGGCCTGTATACACATGTACAAGTAGACGGATACTGGACGAGGACGCACACACTCACCAAAACCTAATCAGATGAGGAGGCAATCCCAATGAAGCTTTCATCCAAGTTTGGTGAAATTCTGTTCACTAGTTCTGTAGATATCTTGCAGACAAGTGAAGGCCACGGACAGATAGACTAACAGACAAACAGCACAAACACTAGATGTCTCCCCCTCCCTCTTTTACATGGACAAGTTTTCTGAAAAATTTTCCTGGACAAAGTCTGGACAAGTGAAGCTTTCCTCATCGCGGGGCCAGCGTTCCATTAAGGATGGAAGTCCACCTGGCGAGTAAATGGAGAAACTACATGTTTGCTTTCAAATTCAGGACCTACTGGAAGTTGAGCGGCATTGAAGAGGAGCACGCATAAAAAAGTGACAATTTTTCTTGTTCTCTATCTACACGGCGAAGTTTCTTGTTCACTTGTGTAGAAAACATTAGTACGACCAACTTTTGAACAAGTGGGAATTGACGAACATTTTCGTTTCTACACGAGCACTTTTTTCTTGTCATGGAAAAATTGTCAATGAAAACTTGCACATGTAGAACAGGCTTCATTCAAAGCATTTGGCTCCTTCAAGACCAGACTCAGGCTCCGCCTTGCCAGCATAAGAGTTAGGACCAACAAAACAATAGTTCTTTGGCATTGAAACAAGTGCAGGGACCATCATAAGTGTGTGTGGCTGAGAGCTTAATTTACAGTCTGGTAAGCTATGTCACAGCGAAACAGCTCACCAATTACCAGTATACGAGTTGTCAGAGCATTTCCATCATAGCTCTCTAGATTTGTATCTAATACCGCTTATGCCGGTGCTAGGGGCCGTGTGGTCATATCATCGAAGTTGCCACATGAACAGGTACAATAAAAGCGTACCTGAGATACAACACATATCACGAATCGTTAGATTCTTGGTATGTGCTTCAGAACAGGTTAACCAGAAGACTATTTCGTGAAGTCATGTGACGCAGTCAGTATGTCGGCACCTCTTCCCACTTCCCTTATATGTGTTGTAATGAAATGACGTAAATGATACGCAAATATAGTTGAAGGCAGAAGACTCCAAAATAAATGAGCAAAATGAGAAGATCCGAATAACACAATCACTCTGTGCATCGTGAATTACAACATGAATAATGCACTTTATTAGCTGGAGTCTTACAGTGTTCAAATAACGAAGAGCACATGTGCCTGAAGTCATTGAGAACCATTGCCCATCGAATCGTTTGCTGAATAACTTTGGTAAGTTTTAACTGATTTGACTCAAGCTTCAGGATATGAACAGACTGGTGGTTGACTCTCGGCCAAGTTGTAGAAACTACTGCTCTGCTGTGGCAGATGTCGCACCACCGCTTCTAAAGGCATGGCCATTATACCTAGATAGATTAATTCAACATGCAGATTACATGTCTCATCGAGATGCGAGTTGTCTGAAATGTTTGCTAGTCCCAGCTAAGGTTAGAGAGCTGATCTCTAAATTGGTTGTTCCAGGGAGATAACACTCCCAGAATGTGAGGTGAAACCTATCAATATTAATTTTGATATCCCCGTTTGTTCATTTGGCTCCAGTTGGCATGAAAGCCAACCACATTTTACTATGTTAAACCTTATATCTGTGAGCTGTACATGAAGAAGACTGGGAGAGGTTGGAATGTTCTTTTTTGGCCATGTTGAATGCAGTCATGAGGATGAATACCTCATGTCCTGCAAGCCAGTATGTGTGCATTGTATAAGGAAAATCATATACAACTGATCGAAAATCCATCAGAAATTACTGTTTTTGTGAGTTACGGTTTGGATGGTTATGGATGACAGCCAATTAGACCTACATACATGGGTTCAAGCTGAAGACAAAGAACCATTGATTTGCCAGATTGTATATCCTTGATGGTGCATTTTATATTGAAGACCTCTGGTCCATACCACAATACCGGGACACCTTTTCAAGACAGTTCGAATCTTTGTCCGCCAGAAAAACGAGTCACAATCTGGTACACCCCTACAGCACAAACCACTCCGATCTTTCGTTGTCATTCATTGAGTTTATGAATCCAGCTACAATGTGCGTGTGCCACAGGATGACCCTGCTTCTTGAACATATGCATACTGCCTGGTGGGAGCGACGGGTCTGCAGGAGTTTATACCCAACATGAGATAGTGAAGGCGTTCAGATTTACATCTGCAGGACTGTTAAGGTTTGAGTATCCTACAAGGCTACAAACCTCCGATTTCTTTTTCAAAATATTAATACACATTATTCACTCTTATCATGTCTGGGTTGGTGAAAGGAAAATCATGAAGTATTTCTCGATAAGGAAATCAGCTTTTGAATAATACGGCTTTGCCATTGTACACCAGAGAAACGTCAGATTGGCAATGGCGACGTCGTAGCTTTTGCAGGTAAAGAGTTTGGTCTGGGAAGGGCCTTATTGAACTACAGCCTATGTGGCCATGATGAGTGAAATTTCATAGTATCCATCGGGGTTGCAGGTTGGCGCAGAGATTCAAAGAGAGAGTAAACATTTACCATGTTCTTTCACATGGTCACAGTAAGTCAAGATTGTTCCTGCGGGACAACTGCATTGGTCATCATCCCCAATGAGTTTAGGTGAACTGCGCGGTTCAAAGTTATCATGACAACGCTGAATTCGGAAATTATCATTAACAATGTTCCTCAAGTGAGTTTGTAGACGAACAACGTACC
Source organism: Hanleya hanleyi (assembly GCA_036873755.1). Lineage (NCBI taxonomy): Eukaryota > Metazoa > Mollusca > Polyplacophora > Lepidopleurida > Hanleyidae > Hanleya > Hanleya hanleyi. The sequence goes on along the minus strand of JAVTVY010056960.1, from coordinate 18,072 downwards.
AGGCCCGCCCACGCCATATTGACATCTTTCATCGTCTGGGTCACGTGCTCCGTGTTGACTTACGTCCGTTGCATCATCTCCAAACCAACATTCACCATAAAATTCAATGCCGAATAAAGTGTACTCGTGGATGTGAACAACATTTGCACAGTCACATATTGTCTTATTGATGTTGTTCCAGTCTATGTTGCCTCGGAAACTAATAATTGTGGGGAATACGCGTGCGTTTGATAAGTCTTTATAGCAGCCTACTTGAGTCGCAACCACTTTTGAACCTGCAAAGATGAAAGTGAAGAATACATAAACAAACACCGATGTCCTCCCACCGATATGGCCTAAGTGAAATCGTTTTTTTTTCCTATTTCTAATTTCTAATCAGAAAGTTAATGGAGAACACGGATCCGACATTCAGTAGACAGTCACAGGATGGTGACATAGAAAGTCCGGACCCAATGTTCAACATACAAGGTCGCATTCAGTGACGACAGTGCGTGGGTTGTGTGTTGCTGTTTTTTTTGTGACCGGTGAACTTTGACCTTGGAGTGTATGCGGAATCAATCATGTGTGTATTGATCAGGCTGCGTGTATCGGAAGTGGCATCATCGCGTGCATGCGCCTTCGGGACTTGGGGATTTGAGGCACATGCATAGTCCTGATTCGATGTGGATTGTGTGGGCAGCTGATCACATGCGAGATCATATGTCTACAGGTCTGACCTCTGTACAGATCTGGGATGAGGGAGGACAACCTCGGATCTTGCAGGTCACTTCCTCTCATGTGACTGGCAAGTTGATGCGAATAGAAGTTGGAAAACTCTGGAACTCTCGTTAAAAATGTGGGAAAACGGACTACCTCCAGTCAAATTGGTCTATCCCCCACGTGATCCAAATGGGCTGTGGACTGTGTCTTCTTGAAACTTTCGTGGAGTATTCGACGGCTGGAAGTGACGTTATGGTATGCATGCACACTCCTGTGGATTAGTGGCGAAAGATGGTATTTTTGGGGTGCGCAGGACTGTGTTTGGGCGATTTAGAGGCCATCCTGTTTTCAAATATGGAGTGCAGGCATCTTGAAGCTCTCGGCTTGTATGCTACGATTAGGGAGGTTTGGAGTGGAAGTGACGTTATGGTGCGAATGCTCAGTCAAGTAGTGGTACGCAGGGCATGTTTGAGCGATCTATGTCCCATACGTTGTCCAAATGACATCATGGTCCGTATGCACAGTCGAGGAGTAGTAGATAAGATGGCATTTTGAGAGTGCTTAGAGGTGAGTTTCTGCAATTTAGGGGTCATTCGTGGCCTCGGATGTATCGTACAGGGTATCGGTGTGTGCACTACACTTTGGGTGGTTTTGACCGGAAATGACGTCATGATGCGCATGCGCAGTCGAGGAGTAGTAGCGAAAGATGACAATTTTGTGGTGCGCAAAGGCGTGTTTGGGCGATCTTGGGGCCATACGTGGTCCAAATGACGTCCTGGAATGCAAGCACAGTCGAGGAGTAGAAGTTAAGATGGTATTTTAGGGTACACAGGGGCGTGTTTGGGCAATTTAGGGGTCATTCGTGGTCGTACAGGGTTTCGTCTTGAAACCCTCGGCATGCAGACCACGATTGAAGTGGTTTGAACTGAAACTGGTCTCTGAGTGATTTTTGGACCATCCTGGGTCCAAATATGGCGCGCAAGGTGTCATGTTGGAGCCCTCGTGTTGGAGACCATGGTGACGTCATGATGCGCATATGGACTCGGGAGAGTAGTGGAGAAAGATGGCAATTTCGAGTGCGCCTTGGGGACCTGCCTACATCTAGGTCACAAAACACTGGCTCCTACGGGCATACGTGGTCTAACTGGGACGTGAAATGTGCCACATTGAAGCTCTCATTCTGAATTTTAGTGACCCCATAACACGCCTGTGAAATCTGAGAGTAGTAGAGAAAGTGCAGAGTCGCTCGGGCGCGCACTTGACGTGCCTACCCCTATACACCAGCTCATATTGTCGGGCACGTGTCTCTTAGAGATGCATGGAGTTTATTCACATAAAAATATTGAGGAAAATGACGTAATCCGGGACGTCATCATTATTAGACAACTCGCAGAGTCACTCGAGTATGCACTATAGACGCCTACCTACACCCATATACAATAGGGGTAACTAATGGCATGTGGATACGCCATAGAGTATTTCTTGGTAGAACATGATAGGGTCTGTCGGTCATGGTAGACTTATTTTCCCTGCAGAATACTGGGTACAGAACGTCTATAGGTTTTGTTGTAATTCACTGAATAAAAAATAAAGGTAAGATCCTTCAGTAGTCGTACAGAGAAAACTTCTCTGAACCAGTTTCAAATTCGATAATTCAACTTACCAGCTGGCGTGTCACACACTAACTGGGAGCCTATTTCAGTTGTTGGGGTTGTCCGGGGACTCTCCCAGCAGTCGGTGTCGCCAGGCTCACACACACAGACGGGGGACAAATTGTCAATGTCGCACAAAGACTCTGGATTGCACTCGTGGTAGGCACATGCGCCCAAAATGTGCTGAAATATAAATCAAAGAATGCGACATTCACAGTTGTATCTTACATGTATATACTTACTAAAGCCTTGAAATCCTCAGTCTGATCACCTTGTCTCCTTTCTTACATATCACTAGGCTTCCGCTAGTCATGCATCCGGCAGCGCACTCGGTGGTGATCTTGTGATGTCATTCGGGGTGGTTTTGACGTTATGACAAAATAACTGCAATAACGAGTTCTGTCCGTCCATCCGTCTGTCCATCTGTCTGTCCTGCCGCTCGTTCCAACATTTGTTGCTCAATGTTAGGACTCCGTAACAATCTTGACTATACATTACCCATGGGGGCAAAGAGGAACCGTTTTCATTTTCAGGTCGGAAAGTCGAAGGCCACGGACCCAAAATCAGGAAATCATGTAACATTTTTTTTTCAGATGAAAGACTGGTATGTTAGATTATTTACGTCTTACCTATGAAACACAGAGGAAACTTACACATGTTTAAGTCAAGCGGTCGAAGGTTGATGTCACTGTAAAATCAACGAATCAATGAAAATCGTTCTGTCAATGCTATTGGGATAATAGTAGCAGAGGGAGAGCAAATATTTATTATTTGGGGTGGAGGGAATGAGGGGCGGAAAGAATGGAGGGGTTGGTCTTGGGACCTTGGATGTTTGGGTCACGGAGTTACTCCATGGCAATAAGGAGTGTAGAACTCGTGTGACTGTGGCCATCAGTAGAAGAGAAAGTTCAGTTCGGGTGCGAAATGTGCATAAATGAAGTGTTACAAGAGGTGTAAAATGGGACTAGGTGGGCCATACATGGTCCAAATGAGTCGTGTGTCATGCATTGTGTTCTATTGAAGCTCTTGTGGTGTAGAATACGACTGCGTCCACGTGAACCGGTGACGCTATGGTCCACATGCACAGTCGAGGATTAGTACAGAAAGGGAATTTTTCGGATGCACACTGGAGACTTGTCTATATATATAACCGCTACACACTAGCCCATATGGGTGGACATGTGGATCATGGATATGCAGGAGGGCATTGGAGTGGTCGGTGAATTTCTGGTATTACGTGCATGTGAACGGGACAAGTAGCAGAGAAAGCGATGTGTCCGGAGGGATCATACTGAACGGGTAAGAAATACATCCCTCTAGCACCAAACGTCCACATTCCTATGACTATGTTCCCGAGACATAGCGGTTTCAACCAGTTCAAACCGGTTTCATTGTGTACGCCATGATCCCATCGGAATCGAAGGTAGACGGGTGGGCTGGGATCAATCTCTATGGTCTCCTCAACTCGGGGCGTTGGTTCGACCTCCAATTCGGGGTAACGGAATAACCTCCGTAGGCCCCGGCTCCAAATGTTCGGGTCTCGCGTGGTGAAAGTCTATGGATGACACATTCATGGCGGTTCAATTGGGAACGTAGTCTGACCTCAATTCTCACATGGATGCGTGGGTGCCTCGTGAAGTGCGCGTTTGTGGTGGTGTAAATTGTCCAGGTTATTAAATGAGGGGGTTGACAAAATGTCTGATGAATGCGCTGGCACAATCGCTTGTATAGCGCGAAATAGCTATCTACTGTAAGGACAAGATCAATTACAAGCGTCTAGTCCGTCATCCATAATTCAGCCGTCGTCCATTAGAGAATATCCGCGTCCATAATCCAAAGACCTATTCCATATAACAGTATTAGCACCAAATTCAAAAAGACAATCATAGTATACATAAACATAGGCTTGTTTCCTGCAAGAGAAGCGGTCAACAGTTTTCAATGATGCCGGCAAGACATCATGATGTTCCAAAATATCAAATCCGTATCGCTGATCAGTATTCTTAATCCATAATTCGTTGTAAAGTCGTTCCAATGTCTTGGAAAATGGAAAATTTTGTGGGAATTCGCCTTTTATAAACCTGACAAGGGGACCGCTCGGCTATGATCCCGACACTCTTGTACTTGTCTATATATTCTTGTCTATGTACGCTCGCGATTATCAGCTAGATCAGGATGACCTGTGGGCGCTTTATTCACTATTTACATACCACTCGGAATTAGACATAAGTTACGAAACGTAGCGCCATAGATCTTGTACGCTACGTTCGTATTTTGCTATCAGCATGCGATATGTATCGCCAAATTTGAGATACTTTGAGTGGAGGCGCTTGGTGGAATAGCCCTGTTTTGGGCAAGATCTTGCCCGCTGCGCTTGTATTTTGCTATCACCATGCGATATGTATCGCCTCTATGGAATAATACTGTTAACAAAGGGATAGGTTACGATGTCGAAAAGAGAGAAAATGGTCGGTTCATTTTTATAGATATGTCTGAATATGATGTACCATTAGGGCTATGTGTTTAAATGGTCGTTTTTTAAAGCTTCTGCATAAAGTCGTCCTTATAAGAGAACAGATATAGGTCAGCTAAAAGGAGGGCACTGACCATTGAAATGGTCTTCAATAAGGTCAAACCGGTCCTTGATCTAAGGGTAGTAGTCAAACATCTGCACGATAGTGAGTAGGGGTATCGACGACAACGATGGCATTGATAGAACAGACTACTGACCTCACACGCTACTGCTCAGCCCTTGCAACGTTTGAGTTTCAGCGCTACATCTCCGTGCCTTCGTTCATGAAGTCGGTCATGTCTGGATGAATCGGTGGTAGATCGTGCGGCTCAAAATACTCCCCGTATTCTTCTGTCAAGTACACGGCAACCCAGTGTATGCCGGGTCGAACTAGCGGGTCTTTTGAGGACGTACGCGGCAGGCTACACACGGTCTTGAACTCGGTGTAGCAAATCACATTTATAGGGCTGGGGAGGGGTGTCCCGAAGTGGATTTCCAACAACAAATTGTCTTTCTGAACGAGACTCAGCTGATGATCGTTGTCTAAGGTCGGGGAGAGTCGAAGCAGTACAATACTTAGCCGTCATTACAGGCCGCAAGGTCGATGTGGTTCGATGCTGATAGCAAAATACGAGCGTAGCGTGCAAGATCTTGGCGTTACGTTTCGTAACTTGTGTCTAATTCCGCTTAACCCGGGGCTAGGGCCGTATGAATCCATGTACTTCAAGATCCTCATGGTACTCATATGAACAGTCACAATCAAAGCGTGACTGAGCTACATCATTCTTTAGATGACGACTTTACAACGAATATTATGGATTAAGAATACTGATCAGCGATACGGATTTGATGTTTTTGGAACATCATGATGTCTTGCCGGCATCATTGAAAACTGTTGACCGCTTCTCTCTTGCAGGAAACAAGCCTATGTTTATGCATACTATGATTGTCTTTTTGAATTTGGTGCTAATACTGTTATATGGAATAGGTCTTTGGATTATGGACGCGGATATTCTCTGATGGACGACGGCTGAATTATGAATGACGGACTAGACGCTTGTAATCTTCATCGTGGTCGATTTGACCAGTCGCCGCAAAGATGTTCTGGAAGCTCCGGATGTAATTGCGCTGTCTAGAATTTACTTGGAGGAGACGTGTTGGAACCTGTTGTTCATCCACACGCAGGGCTATGTTCAGATGCTTGTAGTAGAAGGGGCTGTCCGCATATCGCCCGTTGAAACTCCAACGCATGCTATGTTGAGTTTTCTTGAATGCCGAACAGACTCTGAGCCGGGACGAACAACACTTTGATTTGAACACGTTGGATGGGGTATTTGGCTGTTTTCTTAAATACAAACGTCTAGCCCATCATTTAATATTCAGCGGTCGTTCATCAAAGAATTTCCGCCCCCATAATACAACGACTCAAGGCTTTGACCCGAATGCACGGCTGGATTCGATTTCATTTTGCGGTCGTACAAGGCCGCCCCTTGGATGAGGATCTTAAAGTTGAGTGCTTCTCCGGTGGTCAGTAAAGCAAAGGATATTATAGACTATCAACATGTTGGAGAATGAAGCGCTTGGTCGGCGTCGGACTTCACAGATATTTGTTCTGAATACGAACTTGCATTCAATAAATACTCCCTCGTTTAGGCTTCTGTACTATTTTTTCTTTCCAACAGATGACTTGATAGGGCTATTACATCCTGTCTCTGAAATATTTGTATCTAATACCACTCAAGCCGGTGCTAGGGGACGTGTGGTCATGTCATTCAACATGTCCACATGAACAGCTACAATAAAAGCGCGGCTGGGATACAAATCATCACAGGGATCACTTTTTGTTCTTGTGATGTTTTAAGAAATAGGCAGTCAGCGTATTTGTGCAGTCATATGACTTCTCGTCAATACGGCGGTATCGTTTTTCATCACCCTTTAAATGTTGCGTTTAATCGCACGCGTCAGCCAGATTTTAATGAGATACTCAAGAGGTAGCGGTCTGGCATGATGTCCCATGGGATCCACCGATCTACTGATAGCTATAAAACCCCGCCGTTGTACCCATCTGCTATTGTCTCCTTGGCATGTCCCGATAATACAAGGGTGCCGTTAAGTGAGATTTTTGGCTTTGGCAACGTTTCAATGTAGCCACAATAGGGGTAAGTGTTGGTCAAGGCTGAGAATGTCACTGAGAATCACTTCCACCTGCTGGGACAGTGAATGGAGCCAGAAATTTACTGGATCCACCGGAGCATTGTCCTCGAGGTTGGGGCCGTCCCCGTTGACGACACGGGCTTCACGTACAAGATACAAGATGTTCCAATCACTGACTCTCCTGCTCACACACGTCCCCAAGATGAACTGGAACTTTTGATTGTGTTCGTTGTACGCTGTCCACCTCATTGTTGAACGGGAGGGCCTTTGTCCTGGCTTGGCTACAGTCTCTCGTGCGATTCGTCATCGGATCGTGCAAGGCCGATAGGAACGCGGCTGGCGTGTGGTGCTTATTTTCAGCGAGTGTAAAAGAATAGGTATTACTCGTAGAGGACTTCGTACCACACAATCTCCGTTTCTACACATTGTACCACGTATACGGGTAATAAGTATCCACCAGACCACATTGTCCAGGGAGATGTAAGGGGTGTGGTTCAGCCCCACGGACACTGGTGCGGACAAAGTCAGATGGGACTGTCTATATGCTCATGCTTCCGTACTCATGCCGAGATGGTGATCAAATAAGGATGAGCCCTCACTTTTTATGCTTTCTCCCCTTTCTTAATGGAGCTCCCCTGATGGTAGCTAACTTGGATTATACCCATGGACTTCGCACTGAGTGAGTATGACACAACAGCAAAGAGAGAGAAATGAACAACAAGGACGGCGTACTACAATTTTATTATCCCTCCATCACATCATACTCAAGCTGGGGGATCCGGTTTGAGAATATGTACATAACGCTCTTGTATCTGATGTCCACCTCTTTGATGTCGGTTCATCCTTCCGGCATGTACACGTATTGGGTCTCCGCTGGAAAGATCAAGACCGTAGCCCGAATCGAGGGTGCCTTGCTTCAGGTTGACGTGCATATGGGGTGAACGCATCTTCAAGTCTACCCGAGCAAACCGGGTGCGGCCGGGGTACATTTGTCTCGCCACATACGTCAGCTGAGAGGTGTCTCAAGGCATGTAGTGAGCATTCAAACTAATGTTCCGATGCTCCTTGTTTTTACTCAACAAATTCCGCTCAATGTATAGGAAACTGAGCTGTCAATGGTGACTGCCACTGACATAAAGTCATTCGAACATCGGTTTTCGCCATGAGATCGACGACGACCAAAGTATCTGATTCCAACTCAGTCGGGGTGGATAGTCTTTCCACAAAAGTGAAATTGGGCATCGTCGCATATGCCGCCTGTCATTTTCCGTAACACCACATGACCCAGCTAGGCGAAGGGTGGAGTAATCATGTTGTCGGTGTATCGTGTGAGCTTCTAGATGGATGCTGCCACCTGATCTCCATAGTTGGAGTTGTGTCCGTGGTAACTCGCTCTCTCTAATCTGCCCACATGATGCTGAAGATGATCAACTAGAAGTGGACGGGTTCTACTCCGGTGAGAGGGCGTGGTGTGGGTTCGGTTGTAACGTGATACGCTGGGTCATTGTATGTGGTGTGGAGGTCTGTGTTCCTTGGTAGGCTGGGTCGGCTGTTCGAGCGACTGTACCGGTCGGTGAGCGTGGTCGTGACGTTCCCCAAAGCCGTCTGACCTGCCGTCACGGGTGGATTCTTCGACGTCCTAGGCTGGTTTAGTAGTGCGTCGGCGGTTGACAAGTCAGAGAAGACACTTTGTACAACACGTCCAGGACTAAAACAGTGATCACAGCACCCACTTGTCCTTTTCGGATTTGGGGTGTCGGTGGCAGTGGTTTCCCTTGGACATCTTCCAGATCATATACCGTGGGTTGAAGAGGTAGGATGTTCATGCTCATCACTCCGGTTGGGAGGTAGGATTTTTAGACCATGACCTCGACTTTTGGACGTTGCAGGGGTTGACCGGGCTACAAGACGACTCGGACCTGGTTTTTTCTTGTGCTTGTTGACCTTGATTGAACCTCTCAGGGTACTGCGGTAATAGGCCCGACTGTACTCGTCCACAAGTTTCGGAAGCACAATTGATGTACCGCCGTGTATTCTTCGCCATGAACTGTTTGTACATCCGGCCTTTGAGGGTTTCGACGACCGAGGCCTTGGTCTCGTTGTACGTGTGAAAGAAGAACATCGTGATTGGTTTTCAGAAAACTGTTGAAAGAGTTTGTTGAGTAAATCTGTCTCTTCATCGGTGTATATGTTTATCCCCTGGACTGCACATACGAAATAGGTCTTTCGACCATTGAAGAGGAATTGTTTTGATGGACGACTGGTGAATATGGAATATCGGATCTGACGCATGCTATTGACAATCTGTTAGAATGCGTTGATGAGAATGGGACAAGGAAACCTAAAAAAATCAGAAGTCATTGAGAATTGTTAGGTCTCTGGTGTAACTCAGCAATAAGTTCTAGGATGTCTATTCTGATCACTGTTCATGTGTACTTATTACCTTGAATTCATAGCACAGAAGAAGCCTGTTGCCTGTCTGTCCGTCCTTCGGGTCTGTTAACTTTTGTTGTTTTTGAAATATATCATGTTCTAGATTATATACAAACTTTGAGTATCTATTATCCATGGGGCAAACGGTCGAGGTCACTTTGGCATGAACACCAGGTACTAATTGGAAACACAGATGTCCGTGCTAAAAACTCCAATTCAGAGCAGTAAATGTGACCATATTTCAAGTATACCGCAAATTCATGACAAACAAGAAACCTATTGATTCCGAGCCGCTGTGTCTATGCATATGTCTGGCTGTGACTCTTCGTGTGAAGATACCGAGTCGATGGGTGATCTCACTGTATTTAACATGACATCAACTGTATTTTGAAGACAACATTGCAGTCAGTTTTTTGGGGCTGACGATTTGATTCTGATGATTTGTGGATGATTTGATTTGAGGATTTGTTGACGTTGACTTCGCTTTAATTTATCAATAAAACGAACACACCACACCACAGCATTCCATTTCCGTTCATCATATTTTGAGGGGATGCTCCCGAGGCGCCTTCATGTGACCCCGCTGGACTCGAGGGAGTTCGGGCCTGTCACTCAAACAAGCCCGGGGTCCCACCACACCACTTCCCTTTCCCAAACAAATCCGTCCGAATTTACCTTTCACCTACTACTCGTCATAAATATGTATGGATAATAAAATTCAGTCTTCAAGGGTCATATAGGACTGAGTCTCCAATCAAAGACGACAGTTTACCGTCATTCATATGAACGAGGTTATTTACTTACGCCCGGCCAGTGTGAATGGGGTCTCGACTCGAAGGCGACAGAAAACCGTCATCTTTTTGGATTGGATTATTGAGTCACATCTGGCCAGTCAGAGTGGACATAGTCTCGATTCACGGATAACTGTATACCGGTACCGTAATCTATATGGACGCGACTATTGACTTATCTCTGCTGACTCACGGACAATTGTATACAACCATTAACATGCATGGGATTATTGACTTACGTCTGTCAGCCTGGACTGAATCTTGACAGCTGTATACCGTCATATACATAAATGAAAACATTCACTTACCTCTGGTCAGTTTGCGATGTCAAAGTGGACGAAGTCGCGATTCACGGACAAATGTTTACCGTCATCAGTATGATGCGACTATTGACTTATCTCTCTTGACTCACGGACGACTGCATACCGTCATCTACATGGATGGGATTACTGACGTACCTCTGGCCAGTTCGAGATTTTAGGGTGGACGGAGTCTTGACTTTCGGACAACTGTAGGCCTATAACGTCATTAATATGGATGAGATTGTTGACTCACCTTCGGTCAGTTTAAGAGGTCAGCGGGGATGGAGTCTTGACTCAGAAAGAACAGTATACCGTCTTATATATTGATGACATTATTGTTCTCAGGAACGATAATTTATACCCTCTTATATATGGATGACACTTACCTCTGGCCAATTGAAGATGTCAGATTGGACGGAGTGTCGACTGGAGGACGATAGTATACTGTCCTACATATGGATGAATTTTGTTTAACTCTCTCTGGTCAGTTGAAGATGTAAGTGTGGATTAAGACCTGATTCTCGGACGACTGTATACCGTCGTCTATATATATTGATGATATTTGTGAGTTAGTATCTGACCTGTTTTGAGATGTCAGAGTGGGCGAAGTCTTGACTCCCGGATGGAATTATTAGCTTCCGTCTGGCCAGTTTTGAGAAGAGTGGACGAATTCTTGAATCACGGACGATTGTATTCCATCAACTATATATGGATGGGATTATTGACTTATCTCTGGCCATTTTAAGATGTCACAGTGAACGAATTTTTGCCTCACGGGCGACGGCATACCGTCATATATAAATGGATGTAATTATTAACTTACACCCGGCCAGATGTGTGTCGCAAGCCGTTTTGGTATTTATTCATTTATTTTTTATATCAATTATTTTTTTCCGATATCAAAAATTCTTTTTCGGATATCAAAAATTCTTTTTGTTGATATCAAAAATAAAAGTTTATTTTTCACATCAAAAATACTATTTTTGATATTAAAAATTAACCATTTCCGGTACAGTTCTATAATGACTTCTCCCTCGCTATCTACGGGGTGTACTTCCTGTGCCAAGGAAGGTCATTTGCCCACTGTGATTTTGGTGACAGCTTCGCATGGAGAGCGCATTATTTCCGTTTTGTTGTTCGTGGTCCTCTATTTTTGATATCAAAAATAAGCCGTTTATTTTTGATATCAAAAATAGCATTTTTTATATCAAAAATAGTATTTTTGATATAAAAAATAAACGGTTTATTTTTGATATCAACAATTCTTTTTTTGATATAAAAAATAGATATCAACAATTCTTTTTTTGATATAAAAAATAGTATTTTTGATATTAACAATTCTATTTTTGATATAAAAAAAAAGAATTGTTTATATCAAAATACTATTTTTGATCAATTCTATTTTTGATATAAAAAAAAGAATTGTTTATATCAAAATACTATTTTTGATATCAACAATTATCCGATTAAATATCAAAACGGTGCACATTTATTTTTGATAAAAAAAAGAAGAATTTTTGATATCAAAAATAAAGGAATAAATACCAAGACGGCTTGCCATAGATGTGAAATGTGGACGATTTCTTTACTCATGGACAACTGTATACGGTCATCTTATATGGATGCGGTTATTCACTTTCATCTGACCAGCTTAAGATGTCGGAGTGGACAAAATCTTGACTCAAGGACAAATGTATACCGTCATTATTGACTTACCTCTGGCCAGTTTAAGATGTCAGAGTGGACGAAATCTTGACTCACGGACAACTGTATCCTATGGCAAGCCAAAGTGCTTTTTATTCGAGAAATTCCGATATCGGGAATTCAATTCCCGATATCGGAAATTCATGACCTTCAATTTCCGATATCGAAAATTGAATTCTCGATATCGGAAATTCAATTTCCGATAACGGAAATTGCAATTCCCGATATCGGAAATTAGAATTTTCGATATCGGAAATTGAATTGCAATTGCAATTTCCGATATCGGAAATTCGGAGACAATTCCCGATATCGGAAATTGAATTCCCGATATCGGAAATTCAATTCCCGATATCGGAAATGCAATTCCTGATTTTACAAAAAACGAGTAGGTCGACCCCCTATTTTTTTCGCCATATTAAATTGTCCTTTGGACGGGAAACACTTTAACATACATAAAAAGAAAATCATTTCATGTTTTTCAGAAAAGTTGAAGAAGGGCTAAGGAGGATTGCACGTCTTTCCTTTTCAATTTCAATAGCTCACAAGTCCCCTGAAATAATGGCACGAGTGTGCCCATTTAGAAAATATATACGTTTACAAGGTTTTTGTTAAAGATTTTACATCTATTTATGGTCGAAGATCCGAACCCATGCCTGTTTTTAGCCGCACATCATTTAGGTTTCAGATTCAGATTCAGATTCAGATTTAGGTGTGGAATGCACCCCTAGGTTTTGTAAAGCTTTCAGGCTTTCATTTCCGATATCGGAAATTCGGTGACAATTTCCGATATGGGAAATTCTATTTCCGATAACGGAAATTGAATTCGGAAATTGAATTCCCGATATCGGAAATTGAATTCCCGATATCGGAAATTGAATTCCCGATATGGGAAATTCTATTTCCGATATCGAAAATTGTCACTGAATTTCCGATATCGGAAATTCTAATTCCCGATATCGGAAATTCTATTTCCGATATCGGGAATTGCAATTTCCGATATCGGAAATTAGAATTTCCGATATCGGGAATTGAATTCCCGATATCGGAAATTCGGAATAAAAAGCACTTTGGCTTGCCATAGTATCCCGTCATATATTTGGATGAGATTATTGACTCACCCATGGTCAGTCAGAGTGGACGAGGTCTTCTCACGGACGGCTATATCTATGGATGACAATATTTACCTACCTCTGGCCAGTTTACGATGTCGGAGTGAACGAAATCTTCCTTCGCGGACAACTGTATCCCGCCACTATGGCTGACATTATTCAAACTACAGATTCGGGAATTCGGGTCGTAGTTTATGGACCGACACTTGCGTTGCTGCAGACATCGTTTGCCACAGCGTAAAACGTTATAAGTGACCACTGGCCGATATGTATACCCAAGTAATACTAGACCATGCTGTATTTTAATTTTGTGACATGCTTCCAAAATCACGATGTCCGGAACTATACAGACTAATAAGATGAATACATCCCAGACACGCATCTCGAGAAATTCATGAAACCGTTCCGTCAACACTCAGTGCATCCGCGGTTACAAGAGATCTTTGCACTGAAGGGCACCATTGACCCAACAACTTATAACGTATGCCTGGCTGTTCAGTTTTCATAACCTTTATCGATGTTTAACTATGTATATGTTAAGTGGTATCCAGTGGAGTGTAGCACCAATTACGAGAGAATCTATAGCCAGTACATTAAACATGCATTGTGATGACCACTTTTCGCGTAACCAACAATACAATGCCATCCAGGTCATATTTCCGGGTGAACAACTGAATGCATGATCGATAGTTGTTGTTGCTCGTGCAAATGTTTGATCTTTTGTCTGGTGGGTGCAGTTGCGGAACATGTCCTCCGGTCACATTCCCAATCAAAGATGATGTATCAGACAAACGCCAATTAGTGATATCGCTAGGGGAAAAAATTGCGCAAGCTGTTTCCAGTATTCTCCAAGATACCATAATAAGCCATTCAAGACAAATTCTGCCTTTTCAATTGACAATGATTGGCCTTTGGTTCACAGATATTTACGACTATCCCCCGAGACGGTCTTTTGCTATTTCCATCCAAAGATCGTCGTTAGCACTGTTAAAAATCATTGGCTGTTCTTAGCAATTTAAAACACTGCTTGGTTTTTTTATAATTGGCAGAAATGTTCATTTTTCTTATTTAAAAAAAGTCTTGAATAAGTAAAAAGTGAGAGCCCCACAAGAAATTATTCCTTACATTTTCTTAATTATTCTTACATGTTCTTAATTTCATAACAAATAATTTATTGTGTGGCTCCCATTCGTGAATAAGAAACATAAACATTTCTGCAAATTTACAAAAAGAAAGCAGAGTTTAAAATTTCTAAGAACAGCCAAGAAGTTCTTCAAATTATTTTATTTGATGTAAGAACACTTATTTGTCAGGTACTCAGATTTACTGTGCTATAAACACAGGATAGAGGACAGAACTGTGATTTCTTATTTAGCATTTTTTAAGATTATTAATCTCATTCAAGCTATATAGTTTTTACTGTGTTATGTTATTTTCCTATGTTGGATAACACAACCCTGTGCACTCTTATAAGTAAGCATAAGAAACGACCCCATTCTAAAAAATCCTTGAAATCCGCCTGACAAAAACAATGCTACTCGACGGCGGCACGTTTATCACGCACCATGTCTAAGTATCAATGCCTTATTTGGATTTTCCAAGTGTTCCTTTCTGTAATTCAAGGGTCGTCATATATAAATTGTTTCTACCAGATAGCCATCTTATTGGTTAACAGGTGTAGTTTGGAATTCCCACGGGATTTATACAGACCTGATGTGAGGGGGCGAGTGATCTAATTCACGAAATCGAATATCTAGCCACGGAAATTAAGGCTTTGGGTATTGACCTTTCTCTGGTTTGTTTTCACATTTTGTCAAAACTTGATTTCACCTTAATCGATATTATACGTTTAAAATAATTCTCGGGTGATTGAAAAGGAGAATATGGAATGATTCTGTTAGCTAACACCAGGGATTTTTAGATGATTTACTAGTCCCAGCTAGAAGAACTGCCTTCTTGCGAAACGTTTTGGATCGTGAATTAGAGCCGGGTATATGAAGAATATTTTAGCCACGTAAAAACCAGTCATGTCGAACCAAGCCTTTTTTACATGTAGTTGCGAGGTTGTGGTTGCTGTGTCCGAGCTGAGGAGTTTGGTCGTCAAAATGGCAGTGGATATATTTTAAATACTAGCGCGATCGGTTTATTCGTCCTTCAGTCGAGGTGATGTAGCACGCATGCGCAAAACCAATCGATCTTGCGAGGGCAATCTAGCCCCAGAACTCACTTTAGCTGCGAAAACTGACCGCTGGCCTCATTCGGAACTCCCGAGCGGAAATCTACGAAGGGGACTGACTCATCTCAAACCGGAGATCCCCGAGAAGTTGCGAATGCGCTGGCCTAGTGGATTTCTGGGAGCGAAAACGGAAACGTCGCACCTGTCTGTTTATTTTCTTATTTGTTCTACTTTTTATGTGTTTTGTACTCTGTCCGAAATGAGATGCTCAGTACAATAAAGAATCTTATCTTATCATGCGCAGAATTAATTTTCGGCGGAACCAATCTCGCATTCGTCTTTTTCCGTATTGACGGAAATTAGCCCAGTTGCCGAGTTCTGGGAATAGATTGCTATTATTCAACTAAACATAGAAATAATTTTGTATAATTTGAATGAATTATGTTCTTATGGTTAAAATTAACTGAATTTCACAATAAAATGCGACCGAATCCCTTGATTATCAAAGGCACTATTTCGTAGCCGGCTTACTGCGTGATCGTCATATGCTCCCCACCGGTGGGGATTTGTGCGTTCTTTGTCAGAGGCTCGTTCCGCCAATACGGAAATAGCCGAACGTGAGATTGTTGCGAGGGTTGTTTCTGTTGACGGACCAATCAGGCTTTAGCTTGTGTATCCTCAAAGACCATCGCGGACGTCTTATTTATTAATTACGTATTGCAGAAAAAGCGTACATGCCAGTATATCGGTATTACATGAAGTACATACACGAAGAAAGAAATGTAAGTATCGCTTATCGCGCTTATTGATTATGATAATGCCTACTGAGATAGGCATCTACCTGGTAAAGTAACTATACTTTTAAAATATTTACAACCCAGAAAAATGCTGACGAGACTAGTCAAAATAAAAAGAGCAAATATCGGAAAGGGATATAGGATCGACCTGATCTTAATTGTAGCAGGGCTTTGGGCTAAGGTTTTGACGGTTTCGGAAAAGATGTCAAAGTACCGTAAGTTTAACCTGTTGTCTTCACCACCCACCAGCCATCTTAGCTTGCTAAGGGCATTTCACGTTTCACTTAACACTACGAGCAGAAGTTTCTACGTATGATCGTGCCATGCGTTCGGATGATGCCACCAGCTTGTTCAGCCTACATATTTGCCAAAAACAGCTGACATGTTACAAACTATTTTCCCTATGATATAGTGAACTATACCGCCAAGCATGCCTATGTCTAAGATACTGTATCTCTGCAGCGATGCAAAGTTTTGACTATCGCCACTATTGCGTAAAGGAAAAATAACCCGATCGCGCAGATTAATAACCAATTCGTAATAGAACAGCTCATAACTTACGAATGTATCTCGCGATGACTTTGTTAGCGCATTAAGATTTCGAGTTTGTGACACGAACAATCAACCATACTTTGTGCGGTCTCCGCAATTCGGGATTTTCCAATATTTTCATTGAAAACCGCACAAAGAAATATGGCAGGGAGTTGTGGCGAATCGTCCGTGGATAAAACACTGCAACTGGAGGCAGAAGCTGTGATCGAGGATGTGTCATTCGCGGTCAAGGAAGTACAAATATCTCACGTACTTCCTGCTACAGGGAAATTAATATATCTGAATCTGACAACTCAGGAAAACGATACATTTTGCGTGGAGTTGTCGAATTCGGGATTTAGGGTATGCTGTAAAACCTTCACCTGGGACTGTTATGGACTGGGATTACAAAAAAACAAAAACCCGGCAAATTTATTGATCAATCGAAATTGTCGTAGACTTGATAGAAATGGAATAATAAGCTCTGTAAAAGTATGGCAAACAAACAAAAGTTTTCGATGCATTTGTTATGTTTATATCGGGAAAAGGGGAATGTATACTTATTGGTCGGGAAAGTAGGCGTATATCACAGGGGCTTGTTGGTCAGTTATTAATTATGGTATTAATAGTCATATATACTATCCTCCTACTTCATAAATATGGTGTAAGAGGAGAGTATATTAATATCATAATTAATAACTTACCAACAACAAGCCCCTGTGGCGTATATTCGATGCGTAAAGATCAACGTTTTTAACAGAATGCATTAGGCTCAAATTTCCAGGTTTACGAAATATGCGAGTGGTTCTTCATGCAAACAGTAGACTACAGTGACAATCTTGCTCTTGTTCTCTTTTCAGCTCGTAGGCAAGGAGTACGACACATTTGTTGAGAGTTATGCCAAATTGTCCAGCCACTATGAGACGGTGTATTCCTTACTGGACACTATCAGTCCCAAGTACAGGGACTCTTTTGGCAATGCGTTGCTGGTGAAACTACAGAGAATACAACAAGAGGAACATAATTTGCTGGAGGACACATGATGAAGACAAAATGTAATTCTGTAAAAAGGTAAAACTATTTTCTCCTCCCCCGAAATTATTCCTACGAAGTAGGCGACCATCTGCAAATTGTCCGGTAGTCAGCGAGTCCATCCGAATCCTTTCGTCGGCAAAATAAGGAAAAACCGTTGACATTAGAACCTTGATTTTT
>JAVTVY010056959.1:0-30301 GCA_036873755.1 Hanleya hanleyi | reverse complement strand
CAATTGGTCATACTTCAAACTATCCTTTTTTTTGTTCAATCTCTGACAAGAAAGTTGGGAGGGATACGTAATATATAATTGGACATGCAGTCTCTTCTTAGTTTCATGGAAAACCTA
This sequence comes from Hanleya hanleyi, assembly GCA_036873755.1. NCBI lineage: Eukaryota > Metazoa > Mollusca > Polyplacophora > Lepidopleurida > Hanleyidae > Hanleya > Hanleya hanleyi. Next base: position 30,184 of record JAVTVY010056959.1, on the reverse strand, counting down.
TCTTTATTATACATATATTGTTCGGCAAACGGCAAGATGATTTAGGGTTGAAATGCGTTTTCGAATAAAGTACTTCGTCACCAGATGAGATTGTACACCCAATATACCTAAGTATATCTCCTTCAATCACGTGATGAATTTCGCACTCATTCATTTGCATGGCGGTTGATCACTTATTCAGAAATCCGGCATCGCTTATGTAACGCGAATCTAATTAAATTGTCAACGCACAGTACAAGTGCCGCGAGGCGTGAAGCCATCTCCGGAACAGCAACAACAAAAAATTGAGAGCTGACACCCCGTGACTTTATAGTTTATCATATTGGGTCATTTTGAGCCTATTTTCATAACCCCCCAAGTAGAGGATCATGAGTAAATTCAAGATGGCGACCACGTGGGGTACAAGAAAAGTGATGATCTCGTCATTTTTTCAAAGTTTCTGCTTTTCCGCGATGAAAAGTGGGCAAAAACTATTTTATTTCACATCACATTAATATTTACTAATTTATCATGCAGTTTATGCGAAGAAATTGCATAAATGAAAAATTCGAAACATCTGACCGATAACATGCCGTTTTTGAAAATGACGTCACTGTGACGTCATTAGAGCGCCCATTTTGGATTGTTTTTACATTTTCTGGTAGAGCTTTTAGATGATTGTCAACATGGTTTCAGGCTCAGACGCTCATGTGAAACTCAGTTATTGGAACCTGTATATATTATGGGCAAAATCTCTTGACACCTCACATGAGGTGGATATTGTATTCTTAGATTTCTCCAGAGCCTTCGACACAGTGCCACATCGACGATTATTACATAAGCTGAAATATTATGGTGCAATTGGTATAAATTGTTTATATCTGGAGAACTTCTTATTGAACAGACAGCAGCGTACACTAATCGGTATCACATATACCAATGCCATTGTGGCCGATTTAACCGTCAAAATTCGCCTGTATGTAGACAACTGTATATTGTGTAGATCCGTTGTCTCTCAAACAGATATTGTTTTGCTGCAACAAACTTGATTCCTGGTCTAAGAAATGGCTTCTTGATTTTAATAACAAAAAGTGTAAAGTTGTAAATATGTCTAGTAAAGGAAATAAAACCTCACGACAGTACTCGCTCGGTACCAATGTATTTGAAGCCTCACCCTGTGAATCTTAGCTTGATATACATACCTCTGAAAACCTGGCATGGGATAATCATATGGAATATATCAATAAGAAGTCAAATCCGTTGTTAGGTATGTTGCGATGGATTTTCACCCCAGATAACAAAGAAGCTATATCACGGACCTACCAGTCTCTTGTGAGATCCACTTGAGAATATCGATCGACTGTGTGGAATCCTTACTAAAATAAAAAACCGTTTCTCAGGAGGAGAGAAAAAGTTTGCTCGATTAGTCCTGGAAAACGAGTCTGGTACAGTTAGCACCATGAGAACAGTATGTAAAGCTTTCGAAAATCAAGGGTCGGAACAGAGGGGGGTCATGGGCCAATTTGCTGCCTTCTTAGATGATCGATGTAAGTTGATCGTATTCCGGGGAAACCGCTTCAATGTTGCTTTTTTTACAACGGTGCTGCTGTTTATTATCATAAGGTTAACTTCCAACAATTTTTTGATCATCATGGAACACCGAACAGATTGCTGCAGGCTGTTAGCCAGGATCGCAGTGAATTGATACATGCAGTTGGTTGTAGGGCATTTTTACCTGTATATGGCGAGATTCTGCTGGTGGACGTTTCGTCCCCGAGGCCCGCCCCCTGTACAGACCTTTTGGTCTTTGACATATGTTGGCGTTGTCGGAAGTTGATGCTGGGTCGACACCGGGCCTGTGATAAATGCCGTTATTTTTATCTGAGGAAGACACAGCTCACCAATCCGAAGTGTACGAGTGTCACAGCGACACAGCTCTTCAATTACCAATATACGATTTGTCAGAGCCTTTCCATCATAGCTCTCTAGATTTGTATCTAATACCGCGTATGCCGGTGCTAGGGGCCGTGTGGTCATGTCATCGAAGTTGGCACATGAACAGGTACAATAAAAGCGTGCCTGAGATACAACACATATCACGAATCGTTAGATTCTTGGTATGTGCTTTAGAATAGAAGCGCAAAACAGAAGTATTGGCCTTCTTACTCTAACATTTGAAGGGAAAACAATCTCAGGTGACGAAGAAAAGGTGAATGTCCTGAATTTATCAAGCATTTTTGTGAAAGAATATATAATCGTCCCAGCAATGAACGACAGCCTTCATCCGGACATGCCAGCAATAAGCACTACAGCGGCTGAGGTGCAACAGCTTCGGCAACAGCTTCTTCGAAACTTCGACCCGGGTAAGTCTTCAGAAACGGAAGAGTTAACAGCAAGGATGCTCCCTATGTGTGCTGAATTTATTGCTCCTTCTCTCACAGCACTGTTCAATCTATCTCTCTCTTCTGGGAAAATCCCTTACGACTGAAAAATGGCTAATGTGTGCCCTGTTTTCAAGAAGGGAGACGAAGACCAAACATCGAACCATCGGCCCATCTCCCTAACTTCTGTGACGTGTAAGTCACCAGAAAGAATAGTTTCTCGGAGAATGTTCATTCATTTTAATCAGAATAACATTTTAGATGATTGTCAACATGGTTCCAGGCCCAGACGCTCATGTGAAACTCAGTTATTGGAAACTGTATATGATTGGACAAAATCTCTTGACACCTCGCATGAGGTGGATATTGTATTCTTAGATTTCTCCAGAGCCTTCGACACAGTGCCACATCGACGATTAGTACATAAGCTGAAATATTATGGTGCAATTGCTATAAATTGTTTATGGCTGGAGAAATTCTTATTGAACAGACAGCAGTGTACACTAATCGGCATCACATATACCAATGCCATTGTGGCCGATTTAACCATAAAAATTCGCCTGTATGCATCTAGACAACTGTATATTGTGTAGATCCGTTGTCTCTCAAACAGATATTGATTTGCTGCAACAAACTTGATTCCTGGTCAAAGAAATGGCTTCTTGATTTTAATAACAAAAGTGTAAAGTTGTAAATATGTCTAGTAAAGGAAATAAAACCTCACGACAGTATTCGCTCGACACCAATGTATTTGAAGCCTCACCCTGTGAATCTTAGCTTGATATACATACCTCTGAAAAGCTGACATGGGATAATCATATGGAATATATCAATAAGAAGTTAACTCCGTTGTTATATAGGTATGTTGCGATGGATTTTCACCCCAGATAACAAAGAAGCTATATCACGGACCTACCAGTCTCTTGTGAGATCCACTTTAGAGTATGGATCGACTTTGTGGGATCCTTACTAAAATAAATAACCGTTTCTCAGGAGGAGAGAAAAAAGTTTGCTCGATTAGTCCCGGAAAAGGAGTCTGGTACAGTTAGAACCATGAGAACAGTATGTAAAGCCTTCGAAAGTCAAGGTGCTGCCTTGATGATCGATGTAAGCTGATCGCATTCCGGGGAAACCGCTTCAATGTTATTTTTTTTTTACAACGGTGCTGCTGTTTATTATCATAAGGTTAACTTCCAACGATTTTTTGATCATCATGGAACACCGAACAGATTGCTGCAGCTGTTAGCCAGGATCTCAGTGAATTGATACAGTTAAGCTGGTTGTAGGGCGAGATTCTGTCGGTGAATGTTTCGTCTCCGAGGCCCGCCCCCTGTACAGACCTTTTGGTCTTTGTTATATGTTTGCATTGTGGGAAGTTGATGCTGGGTGGACACCGGGCCTTACAGACAAGTCTTTTGTGTTAAATGCCGTCATTTTTATCTGACGAAGACACAGCTCACCAATCCGAAGTGTACGAGTTGTCACAGCGACACAGCTCACCAATCACCAATATACGAGTTGTCAGAGCATTTCCATCATAGCTCTCTAGATTTGTATCTAATACTGCTTATGCCGGTGCTAGAGGCCGTGTGGTCATGTCATCGAAGTTGGCACATGAACAATAAAAGCGTGCCTGAGATACAACACATATCACGAATCGTTAGATTCTTGGTATGTGCTTTAGAATAGGTTAACCAGAAGACTACACTGGGAAGTCATGTGGCTCTGTCAGTATGTCGGCACCTCTTCCCACTTCCCTTATATGTGTTGTAATTTCCTTTTTTAGTGTGGACCACCGCACCACATTTGGCGTCATGTACTTCTCCCGCCCACACCCATAAAAAACGTTGGAATTGAAGACCAAGCTGATGATGACAGAAAGACAAGCATCGCGTATGGAGTCCGATTGGATTGTTGTTTATTGATTGGAGATTATCAACCGATTTGGAGATGATCAACTGGTTTGGAGATGAACTGATTTGAAACTAGACTGGATTGCTGAATAAACTGTGGAGCTGATCTCAGATGTTTAGACAATCAAAATATGATTTGATTCACTTAAAAACAGGTGAAAAATTTTCTTTTCACTTTTACCGAGAAAGCACATACCAGATTACATACCAATGAAGAAGGTCACGTGGCACTTAATCTGAAAGGGTTAGGACAACATTTGAAATCAATTGTTGTTGTCTGTTGCCACGAGAGGAAGATTAATTTCCTCTACATGATGACTGTACATGGCTAGTCGCACATGTCCAGGTAATCATATCGTAGTTAGTTGTATTGTCGCTATATGGCCGAAATGATGCTGAACGCAACGTTAATCCCTAACCCACTCACCTACTCAATTTAGTACTCTATCAATAGCAGTTAGTAGCACTTGCGAAACGTGTAATCAGCTGTGCAAAGGCAAATGATACCTGGAACAGACAATTCTCACTCGGGCTGGCAATAGAGAGGGCTGCTGTTTCCGATAATAGTTCAGGACCTCAGTTTCCCATCACGTTTGCATTTGCAGCTCAGAAGATATTTACTTGGCTCCACAAACAAAGCTGGCCATTGTCACAGTGGTTGACATCAACTCCCAAGTGATTGCTGTCCTGTACGACGAAGATGGGAAGGTTCAAGACTATCAAGTAAAGGATTGCTGTTAGAGACAGGAGCTTTTGGAGCGTCTGGACATTGGGGAACGCAATCCAGTTGAAACATACTAACTCAAAATGCTGTTGGAAAAGCACACACGAGTTTAGTATGGAATGTGATGACTTAGGGTGCTGATGTGAGGGTGAGCACAAGATAAGCTTCATTGATTATATTCTACTTAGAGAAACCCATCGCCGGATCCCGCCCCATCACTGGACAGAGGTGCAGGAATACCAGACAAAGGCTGTGGATTCGGGTATCATCAGGCATATTATTAATTCAGTCTACCTTGGAACGACCAAAGGGCGGCATAATTCTCACGATCGTGAACAGCAAATTGAAGACAATCTTAATTGATGTCAGCAAATAGTTCGACGACTGGTTGAAGTTCAAATGACACAATGAGAATAGTCAGGGAAGCAAATAACATACGCCATATTTGAATTTTGTTATTTGATGTCGACTTACTGATTTGAGTTTTTAACTTGTTACTATCTCAACGGTACAAGGGAAACTATGTCTTAGGATTCCATAACGAATTATCGAATCATTAATCATTTCAACGGATGCTACAGATGTAAAGGTATATTCTGTAATACCGTAACAAGATACTACCATCGCCTGAAGAATCATGCGTCATATATTTAGACGAGTCATTTGATCTGGACTGAAATAGCAATGCTCGACTTGTTCTCAATCAATAATCTGATATTTGCGAATGGATAGGGGTAATCCGTTTAATTCTCCAGAAGATAATAAATCAGTCAATTTAAACGTCTTCAATTTTTCTCTCACGTCCTGATGGCATTACTTTCCTCAATTGACACAGTTTAAGTAATTTGATGACGTTAACAGACCTTCCATATTATCAGAACCACAACTCATCTCCGGTGTTTTTAACATTTTGAGTGCAGAATAACGTGATTGGTCTAAAATTCGCAAATATCCTAATCTTGCTAAGTGAGAGTATTCCCAGATATCTTGTAGCAACGTTGATATGCGATTGACGTCATCAATGCTGACGTGAGTTTTCACATTATTTGCTTGTTCTATGTACGGTAGCTATATTTACAAATAGCGTTGATTTGTCTACCGCTCTGGTGGCCATATCTAACAGATAAAAAGATTCAATGTTAGATGATATTCAGTTAATTGACTTTGCGTGTGGAAATTCCTTCATTTGGGACATATCAGGCCTGGGACCCTCTCTAGATTCCCTTTTTGCTCCCTGAGCAAAACTATACCCTTGGGTAACGCTTTACTAGAAAATGTACGAAAATCAATGATAGCCCTTCTGATGACGTCGCGATTTTCCCAGATAGCATTTTCAGGCATTTTGAAATAAAATAGTTTTCTGGTCACCCAACATGGCCGCCATTGTGAATTTGCCGATGATCCTCTACTCGGGAGGATAGGTAACTAGGCTCAAAGCGACCTCAATGCGATAAACTACAATGTCAAGGAGTTTAAACTCCTTAAGCTGATTTTGTGTTGTTTCTGAGATTGGACAGAAATTATATGCTATGGACAGGCCATATAAACGCCTGATTGAAAGTATACAGGGTAAGGTACCATTCTGTTCTCTTCTCTCTCTCGTAGTATCACCGATGTCCTTTCATCTTACATGGCTAAAGTCGCTTTAGCCTCAAGGTCGTATTTCATCGTCAAACTGCAGTCGAGATTTAAGATTTCAACTGGGCCACAACTCATCAAAAATATCCCCGATCTCTCGACAACGGGAAGCTGCGGGCGCCCCATTTGCTACATGCGCAGCTCAGCCTATGAAACCTACCTGTCCTGGGCCTTTTGGGACCTGTCCAGCAGAGGATTTTCTTACCCCTTGATCTAACGGGGCAGAAACCTACCACATTACACCCTTCGGTCAAGCTCTACCGTAAAATGTAAAGCAAATCCAAGATGCAGCTTTAAAAAACTTCTTTTTAAAAAGGTCGATTTTTTCCGAATTTGTATTTCTTCGCAAAAATATGCATGATAAGATAGTAAATGACAATATGATGTGAAATATAACATTTTTTGTTGTCAACTTTTCCTTGCAGAAAAGCAAGAATTTTGAAGCATAATGACGAAAACATCACTTTTCGTTTACTTCACAAGGCCGCCATTTTGAATTTACTCGTGACTCTCGCTCAGAGGTTATGTTAATAGGCTCAAAATGACCCCAATATGTTAAGTCACTGGGCTGTCAATATTTTATCGTTCCGAACATACGGTAGAAAATTTGGTTGGGAGAGCCATAATGCACACCTCCCCGCCTCACAGGGCTGGTCGTTTTTCTTGAAACAAGTGCGAATCGAGCTTATACCGGGTGACCGATTATCTACATCAAGTTAGGCTATATCCTCGAAAGCGCTCGACTTGGTCAAAACATGTTTTAACCTATTTTTATTATTATTATATCTTTCAGCTCTGATGTATCGAAATATTGAGTGAGAGTGAGAATGAACTGCGAATGAACCTCGAGAGACATTGCTCCCACTTCATGTCTATAATGAACCTCGAGAGACATTGCTCCCACTTCATGTCTATAAATCTTTACGCCTGTCTCATGGAAGTTTTTAAAGGTTAAACGATTCCATCATCGGAAATACGACACAATATTTCAGTTATGTAGATGAAGATAAATGCATCTGTAGAGAATTGACTCCATATCCAGTCTCATTTGATTTGCAATATTTGTCAACGGATTCAACGCGGAGTCTACCAAAGACGTCATGATGCACATTACGATGCGATAAGCCTAAAGCGAGGTTATCTTACGTTGTTTGGGTGTAAAATATCACTCAAGATTAGCATCAATCGTCACCATATTTGTCCGTCAAATTAAAGGTGGAAGACAAATGATCTACATGTAGGTATCATGTGCATATATGCTGTGATACCCCGATCAATTCAGATGGGTTCTGATTTGTTTTCAGCCGTTTGACAGAACAGTTTTATTTAGAACATATCTGGCAGCTACCTAAGGCCAATGAATAACAGAAAACACAATCTATAGTTTATCATCATGAAGGAGGCGCTTATGTCATGAACTGAAGTAGAGTACTTACTTTCCTCAAAGCTATATTCCGGGTCCAGAGGATTTAAACGCTGCTTACTTGAGTCAAATTGTCTGAAGATGTTATTTGCTCGATGTGATCTAACCATTTAATTGTATTTTTTTTTAGATCGGAAGGGTTTCCTTAACATTTCCCTTATGTGAATTTATGTCGAATGTAATTCACATATATTCTATATTGTCTTCCGCTAGGCACACATAAGCCTACCTATTTTCAGCACCTGTTCCTGGCGTGGAATATAGTTGTACAACTCGTGATTTCCTGCGATTATTATGGGTTTGAATATTTTATAGCAGTTTTAATTTCAGAAAGAATCTATCCGCTTCCGATATTCTCTAACACTACCGAATTTTGGCTACACAGGAAATATTAAACACAATTTGACAAAACCTGACAATAAGAGACGAGAAATGTTATCAAATTAACCTGGGGTGACCTGGTAAGCGTGGTAAGAGGTGTGACCTGGGGTGACCTGGTAAGCGTGGTAAGAGGTGTGACCTGGGGTGACCTGGTAAGCGTGGTAAGAGGTGTAACCTGGGGTGACCTGGTAAGCGTGGTAAGAGGTGTGACCTGGGGTGACCTGGTAAGCGTGGTAAGAGGTGTGACCTGGGGTGACCTGGTAAGCGTGGTAAGAGGTGTAACCTGGGGTGACCTGGTAAGCGTGGTAAGAGGTGTGACCTGGGCTGACCTGGTAAGCGTGGTAAGAGGTGTGACCTGCATGGGGCGACATAGGCAAATAGAAACTCTTTACTCGAACTTTTGATGGAAAATTCTTTGTTTCATTTACATCAGATTTTCGTTATCTTGACTATATAAAAATGAATCACGCTTCACAGGTTAACGAATCGTCCTCCGGTTACCTTATCCCTGTTTATATTCTATCTGGGCTTAAACAAATGCGTATAAGAATGATGCGAAGATGCGCGGTAAGCGTTAGACTGGGGCCTCAAGGTTAGATTGCGGGTGGAAATCCTTGCCAATTGGTTTTAATCAGGAAATCTGACAAATCAAACGTTATGAAGATTGGAATGTGATTCGGAAAGCTAATCATTTATGAGCAAGGATGTGAATTGGTCCAGGGCTATAATAATATATAATGCACGACTGAATACAGGATGATAACAGATTGACCTTTTGGACTGGTAATGGAACAGCGCAGGTTGTATGGTGTAAGACGCTGATCAAATTACTCTGCAGTCTAGTGTAATTATGAAAACAAGACGTAATAGTTGTGTAATGCATGTTTTGTTTCTCCTAGCAAACACGCTCGTCATTTCTATAATTTCATTTGTCCCTTCTGTAGTTGTGCCGAATGTGTCGACAGATCGAGAGAGTGTATTTTTGCAAGGATGAGTTGAAGAGGGAAAGATAGAAAGGAAATCTGGGCGCGGTTCTGACGCCACTGACCATGCTGGTCTCGGTATAGCTCTATCTCAGTAAATTCAGATATAATATCTTTAAATATAACCCTGATATACCATCTTGGCTCATCCAGATTGGTCAGTATATAACATGACAGTATAAATTGTTTTTTTTCTATTACTCACTGGCCTCATGACGTCTTTGGTAGACTCCGCTTTGAATCTGTTGACAAAAACTCCAAATCAAATAAATGAGATTGTATATCGAGTGAATTCCCCACAGATGTATTTATCTACATAACCGAAATATGGTGTCGTGATTCCGATGATGGAATCATGTAACCTTTACAAACTCCCATGATAGCAGACGTACAGATTTACAGATATGAACTAGGATCCATGACACTTAAGATTTATTCACAGTTCGTTTTACTCCTCAATATTTCAGATCCTTCAGAGCAGAAGATCTAATTAAAAAGAAAAGATTTGGTTAAATAAGTTAAAACAAGCTGCGTATAGCACTTTGGCAGTAGAGCACTTTCGTAGAAGGTATACAATCTGATGAATGGCTATCAGAATGGCTATGATAGGCCAACATTATTTTGTGTGACCAAACAAAAAGAAATGATCTGTATGCGCAGTTTTGGCTTAAGATTCGTATAATATAAGCTATAGACAAATCAGATGCCTGAGCCTTCAAACCTAAAGTCATTTATAATTATAATTATTATTTATACCGCGGTTGATAAAAAATTTCAACGCTGAAAATGTTTCACAACTTCTTGTATTTTCTTCCTCGTTTTTTGAGCTTTTTTCTTAAAATTCTTTGCGTTTTTTTTCGATTTCCTTTATGAATTTCAGTGTTTCATCGAAAATAAGGTTAAAATTGCAAGAAACATTTGACCAAATCTCAAAGGGGAAAATTCCACTGAAAATTCAGTCGATATCATGGAAGATACAAACAAAACATGGAGATAGGTGCTACTTCGGTATCATTGTCTACGCATTTTGTGCCACTCTTTATCTTCTTTCATATTTCGTCAAACATATTTTTAGCACCTGTTCCTGGCATAGAATATAGTTGTACAATTCGTGATATTCTGCAAATTATGGGTGGAAATAGTTGATAGCAGTTTTACATTTCTGAAAAAATCGATAATAAAGTATAAATTGTGTTTTCTATCACTCACTGGCTATTGGGAGAAGCCAGAAGTGTTATATAAAATTATTCCGCCAACGGCTGAAAGCAAATCAGAACACATCTGGAGGGATCTGGGTATCACAGCATATATGCGCATAATTCGTAGGTCATTTGTCTTCCACCGTTAATCAGAGGGGCAATAGGTAACGAGTGATGAACCATATTAATCATGACGAATATATAACACCCAAACAACGAAGGATTACTTCCAATATGATTATCTGATCGTATTATGCATCATGACGCCTTCGATAGAGTCTGCTTTGAATCCGTTGGCAAATATTCCCAATATTCTCTGGCTCTCAACGTTGAATAGTGCAGAAAGCGAAGTCATGTCACGTACATACAAGCGTCTAGTCCGTCATTCATGATTCAGCCGTCGTCCATTAAAGAATATCCGCGTCCATGTATAGAGTGGGACATCACGATTTGTAAGCTCGAGACAAGTGATCTACAACGCGCAGCGCGAGTTGCAGATCACTTGTCGAGAGCTGACAAATCGTGATGCGCTACTCTATAACATGCAATAGTTGTTTTCTTTTACCGAATGTCCTATTCTATAAAATGGGGACTTTAGAATCATGTGAATGAGGATGGTACGATGAAATAAGCATATCGTGTTCAACACTGCGCGACCGTTGTTGATTTCAAAACGCCGTGTCAAGATCCGGCCCAACGAATTGTTTTACGTACCTTTTCAAAAGATGCCCAATTTGTTTCAGTCAATTACCAAATCACATTCACTAATTTCTATCACCAGCGGGCCGAGGTATACACATCAGTTCGACGAAAATACATATCAATCTTCGTTTCGGGGGGGGGGTATGTTGGCGCGCGCACTATGGGAGGCAACTCTTGTTCCGACAGATGTCGCCGTGGAATAATTTGTCATGTTCAACGCTCTGCCGTGGTAATGACATTTATTCGACAGTAAGGCAAGATGTGGCTGCATAATCACTGAACATCACGATTCGTAGAATGACACGTGAAAGGCTGTCAACCAATGAAAACATTACGAATTTACATGAGGTATAATAATAAATGACATGACCACACGGCCCATAGCACCGGGATACAAAGAGACTTGAGATACAAATATCGAAGAGCAATGAGGTAAAAACCCTATCAGAACATCTGGTCGAAGCTATCCTGACAAAGTTCCACAGTCTATCGACCAAAAGGCATTCCGAGATCTGATTGGGGGGAGGGTATTTGGCTTAATGTCACACTCAAATTTGTTCCACTCATATGATGACAGTCAGTTTGGTTGGCGGAGGAAGCCGGCGTACCCGGAGAGAACCAACTTTCACATGTACCAGCTGGGCTCAAACCCGTGCCGGTTCAGCTGTGTGGGGCTAGCGGTCATCATCAGCGAAGCACATTAGACCACTCGGCCACCGAGGGCCCTGATTGGGCGTAAGGTAACCTTTTTTATTTGTTTCTATCATGTCACCCTTACGTTACACCGCAACAATCCGGTCAAAGTTCCATGACATTTCGATAGAAAATATTGCCGTTCAATGAAGAACCGTTACATCGGTTATAACATGTGAAGTGTGTTTAATGCTCTTGTCTTCATGTGTTATGTTCATATCATGTTCCTGTCTTGCAATGCGTGTTAGATGCCCTTTCTCGCGTTTTCTGTCACGTTTTCTGACTAAGTTTCTCGGCATTCCCAGTCCCATTGGGCGGTAGATGATCTTTTCGATTTCTGGATGATCCACAGCTGTCATGATAAAGGTCCATGACCATGCCACCAAAACAGTGACCGTTCAATTATGACATGTAAACATATACAGCTTATAACATGTACAATCCGTTTCTTGTTTCCGACCTCAGTTGGCGTTAAATGCCCTTTTTGTTTCTCTTTTTGTTTAAAGTCACTTGTCTGATCCCATAGCGACACATGGGTGTAAGATGCCCTTGTAGGATTTTTTTCTTTTTCTTTCAGCGACTCGAAGGTCGTTCCGACGTAGTTTTGTCGCATATCATCCAAAAGTGTGACCGTATGGCGAGTACAGATTATAAACAATAAACATAGATGGTTTGGTAAGTTATAGTAAGATGCATGTTTCTATGATATAAGATTATACAACAGGGAAGAAAATGACTCAGTATGTTATACTATGAAAATTTAGTTTTTTATTTATTTTTGGTTTCAGATTTACAATGGAGGCTTGGTAAGGTGTAGATGGAGTAGCATGTATTTGCAGATTTTCCTCGTACATGTATTTCCCATCCTTGCATCTGTGTCCGTCCAGAGGTAAAACCAATGTATTTAATCTAGTCGCAAATGGTAGCGTCTCCAATTTTGTTGTTCTCGACAGATTCCATGATAGATCTCTTGTCAAAGAAGCAGAAAAGAACGCCTTATTGGGAAACAGGAAGCATCAGTCAACGGCCTGATGTAGAAGTTCAGACTCTGCTTATAATAATTATGACATATTTGTCTCAGTGATTCATGGGGGATTAACTGTTGGGCCAAAATAGAACTGATATCTCATAAACCAAAACAAGGGGATCGATTATATTCCATTCATCATTAAGCGAAACTTTCCCCAAGATGTGAAGCACTACCTTTGCAGTGAACAATAGGCAATTACAATACATGTTGTTGGTGGAAATAAGCAGGTGATAGTAGAAGATTTACAGTCAGAAATGATCTATAATCTACTATCATCTTCTTACTATTATACTTTCATAAACTCCAAGAGGAAAAGCTCTCAATCATCTGATACTCTTACTCCCAGATTAATTTGCTATATATATATAGGATGGTTTTCTTTGTAGATGTATCTAAAACATAAATAATCGAAAGTTTAACACGTTAATATTGAAAACTTTTAGCGGAAAGCATGAGATTAACGTGGATATTGTTGGTGTTGTGTTTGCCAGGGCATCAATGTTCATTCCTACGTGCAGTCAAAGTCGTCTACCCCGTTATATTAGCTAGCTGAGAACCCAACTGTGTTCAGAATACCATGATTGAATTAACGACAAGATCTATCGACAACAAATTGATACCGGAATAGGCTTTATCTCCGAATGACGTTGAACCACATATTAACGGCTGGACTGGTCGATAAGAGCTATCGACTGAATACCGTACTTGTATTGTTGATGAAATAAGTAGGGTTTGAGAGACTGCTTTAAGTAGTAGGTATCATGCGAACGGTTGCAACTCTCGTTGTCTCGCGTCAAACGAATCTTAAAAAAAGAAAAACGATGGGTTTAGCGGTAATTTTAGAAATTTATCTGTTGCTAATTTTAGAAAAGACAAGAAAATAGCGAACATTAAGATACTGTTACTCGATTTTGTACGAAGTTTGTTTAGTAAAACAAAAAAACTAATTGAGAATAGACAGTGTTAATAGTCCAAGGAAAATCCATCGGTTGGGTTGATCATGTTATTGATCCTCTACTTTTCCGATAAGAAATCGCAAGCGTTTAAAGAGAACTTACATAGCATGGAAAACCCGATTATGACGTTTATTGGATTATTTGATATCTACTGATACCGACATTGGTGATTTATTGGGATATCAGATCAACGGTTATACAAGGACGAGATTACGTAGACTATATATTGATCATGTAGACGTTGACGTAACGATTTCTGTCTTGGAGCCAACCACCCATGGAACGTTTTGAATCGTACGGTTTTTATCAACAATAGGCCTACGGCGCTGACAATCTCCGAAAAGAACAATACCTGACGTGTAATTAGAACGTGATATTGTCACATTGTCAAACTTGCCACCACTTGCGAAATAAAAAGGATTAAAAATAACATCTTACATACAAAGCCATTTTTCTTCGTTTCTAGGGAATGACCTTGCCATGCGCTAGTCATTTTGCTGCGTTGTAATACATCTCCTGGATCCGTGCAATGCCTTACAGTTTTAGAACTTAATGAGAAAATTAAATATCGATCAAGTGATGAGTAATTAAGCAATAAAATGCCCAATCTCCTGGCTTCGATTGCATATACCTTTCGTCTAAACGGCTGCAGGAATGATCTCTGCCCCACCGTAGTAAAAATGTAGAACGGAAGGAACAGTTCGTATGATTCGATGATATTCCATTGGTTTGTCGTTTTCATTGGCATGGATCACCAGCGCGTGATGGATAATGCATGAATGAAAGAACGTACTGGTTCTATTTTCAGGTTGTAGTCATAGATAGGGGCCTACCTACCCCTCCCATCTCCATCATTTTTTCAATGAAAAGTCCGCCATTGTGTTGCTAAGCCGCGTCACAGCTCTGTAAATTTGATAAAACTGCTCTACCCAAAAAGAGTTCGTTTGCGTTTATCTTCATATAGTACCGTACTGATGTTATTCATGACATAATTGAAAATATATAATGGCATGGTTGACATAACTGCATAGTTAGAAACTTAATTATGTGACATGTTTCGCGTAATACACCGCGCGCATAATAATGTAACAGCTCATTACATTTTTGTTGCCTGTGGGTGAGATTAGATTTGGAGCTGTTTGTAAAAAGCGGAAAACGGATCGAGGCCTGGTGAATGTAAAATGCCATGAAGGGGAAATTGCGGCAGTAGTAGTATAAGAGTAAAAATGGTCACATTGACCTCAAAAATGTGCATATTGGAGAGAAAATCTACCTCCCAACACAGAAGAGTTCCAATTGTTACCTTTCTAGGGGGAGGTAACCCCAGATCACTATAGTTCCGGCAAAGGGGCCCTGGGCATGTATTCTTCCGCGGTGACGCGGTCTGGCGGTGATGCGGTCGCCTCCGCGGAGAAAAAGTAGACTTCAAATACGCTGCATGGTCCGATTGGGTCGAGTGAGGTATCAATGTGAAGCATTTGTGAAGGGGCATCTCATGGGCTGGGTGCGGGGTTGAAATAGCGTCATTCTGCGCATGCGCGGTAGACCAAGGGTATGGAAATAGACGTTTTGGGGTCTAGGGGAGCCACTAATGGTCCAATTGGGTCATATGAGGTATCAATGTGAAGCCTATGTGAGGGGGCATCCGACGGGTGGGTGTGGGGTTGGAATATCGGCATTCTGCGCATGCGCAGTAGACCAAGGGTATGGAAATAGACGTTTTGGGATCTAGGGGAGCCACTATTGGTCCGATTGGGTCGAGCGAGGTATCAATGTGAAACCTATGTGAGGGGGCATCCGATGGGGTGGGTCTGCGGTTGGAATATCATCATTCTGCGCATGCGCGGTAGACCAAGGGTATGGAATAGACGTTTTGGGATCTAGGGGAGCCCCTAATGGGCCGATGGAGTCGAGTGAGGTATCACTGTGAAGCCTATGCGAGAGGGCATCCGCCTGGACTAGTATCTCGGCCGTTGTCAACATTCTGCGCATGCGCAAACAGGGAATTGTGGGAAAAGGGTATAGAAATAGACGTTTTGGGGTCTGGATGGGCCACTAGTGGTCCTATGGAGTCGTATGAGGTATCAAAGTGAAGCCTATGTGAGGGGGCATCCGACGGAGTGGGTGTGACGTGGAACTGACGTCATTCTGCGCATGCGCAGTAGACCAAGAGTATGGAAATATACGTTTTGAGGTCGAGGTGGGCCACTATTGGCCCTATGGAGTCGTATGAGGTATCAATGTGAAGCATTCGTGAAGGAGTATCTGACTGGCTGGATGTGGGGTAGGAATACCTGTCATTCTGCGCATGCGCTGTGGACAAAGTGTATGGAAATATACGTTTTGGGGTCTGGGTGGGCCACTAGTGGTCCTATGGAGTCGAATGAGGTATCACTGTGAAGCCTATGTGAGTGGGGCATCTGCCTGGACTAGTGTGTCGTCCGTGTTCAACATTCTGCGCATTGGCAGACAGGAAATTATGGGAAAAGTGCATTGGAATGAACGTTTTAGGATCTAGGGGAGCCCCTAATGGGCCGATGGAGCCGTATGAGGTATCAATGTGAAGCCTATGCGAGGGGGCATCCGCCTGGACTAGTGACTCGGCCGTTGTCTACATTCTGCGCATGCGCAAACAGGGAATTGTGAGCAACGCCCGCCAACGCCAAGCTCAACGCTTCAACGCCCTGGTGAATTAGCCCAAAAGCTCTGATTTTCGTGGGATTGTCACTAATTCATTGGAAATGCAGTAACGCCCGTCAACGTCCGCCTTAACGCCCTAGCATAACGCCTTGACGCCATGATATAGACAGATGAGAGAACAACAACAACAAGGGTGAGAGAACAACAACAACAACAACAATTTTTTTTTCATATAGTTTATTTTCCCCTCCATCATAACATACCCACGCTGGGGGAGCCGCGTTGGGTATGTTTACAATTCAAGAATACTCTTGTCCAATCAGAGACCGCCATTTGGCCCTGCCATATTCGTTCTTGCCCGTTAGATGTATTCTCGGCTGCACTTGTCCAATCAGAAGCCGTCCTTAAGAAAGTCCCATCTTCGGCCCTGTTCGCTCTCATACGTTTGTTCTAATCGTCGTCGGTCAGGCCTGGATATTCGTCGGGCAGCATATCCTGAAACAGTTGTTTGCGCATTCTAATCGCATTTTCCAGGGCCTCGGTGGGTGGTAACCCCATAGCCTCTTCCAAGTGACGCTTGGTCTTCATGATGGACCTGTGCGTGGGGTCGGCTTTCATTTCAAGCGGTAGTAAGGTATACTGTTCATAGATCGCCATGGCTGTTTTCCTGATGCGGGGCCGCATTTCGGTGTACGCCTGTTGTAAGTTATCCTGTCCCGCGTCCTCGATCGCTTCAGCGTGAGTATTGATAGCTCCTGTCACAATACGATCCCAGAAGGTAGGTTCTGCCTCACTTTTCTGGGATGTAGGCTGACTATCTGAGGTCAAGCTCTCCATATCAGTAGATAGACTGTCAGCAATCTTGGATTCGGTATCAGTCGATACACTCTCATCGATCTCTGTATCAGCATCCGATTCAACGGACTCCTCGGCGTCTTCAATCCCATGTATATTTTTCTGGTGTCGCATCATATCGTAATGTCTGGTGAACGTGCGTTCACACTCAGAACAACTATAAGCCATGTTGACGGTTGAACGTCGACTGTGCGTGTTTTGAGAATACACTCGCTTTCATAGACAGTAACGCCCGCCAACGCCCATTGCTACGCCTTAACGCCCTATATGTACGCCTTGACGCTCGTCTCAACGCTTTAACACACTTTCTTAACGCTTTAACGTCGTTTAATGATGCGTTCAAACAAATGTTGCTTTTGTGCTATTGCTCTGACATACGCCGCTCTCCAGTTCATGCCCGAGGTTTTCAACATCGACGCTGTTCTTTCGATTTCCATATGGACTGGGTCCTTGTCCAACAATTTCATATGGGGCACGAGGTCGACATACTGCTGACGTAAAGCCCGTCGTAGTCTGGGTGCCAATCTGTTATGGGCTAAAATTGCGGCTTCTTTTTTCGAATATCCTTTGTGTTGAAACTTGTTTTCTGTGGCCCTTAACGTCTCGCCCATCTCGGCGTCCATACTTTCTTTGAACAAATCTTTCCATAGCCTCGAGTTCACATTATGTCCATTCCCTTGTACGGGTACTGTTTGGGCCTTCACGGTTGGGTGATATTCCGGGACTGATGGTATGAAGCGGACCCGCTGTATGGGGGTGGGTTGCTGCTGCTGCTCTGCCAGGAGTGGACTCGGCGGATGGTGTAGGGGTATATGACGTTGCGGTGATTCCTCGCCGGGTAACAGGTGGGTCGTCAGCCGACGATCTTCGGGGGTATGGGCTTTTAAATCTACGAACAGGTAGCCGCACGGACGACTTGTCGCCCCTTGAAACGCCTGCATGAAATGGTCGATGTTCTGAGGATAAATTCGACTACCAAACACACGGATTTGTGCTCTGTCAATGGGATTGGAGAACAACACAAAGTATTGGCAGTTCAAGGCAATATCTCTGGACGCCTTCCCTTGAGGAAAGAGATTCTGGGTCAAATAGATGACGGACAGATTCCGATGATGGGATCCTTTAGTAAACAAGTCGGCGACGTGTGAATTGTCCTTGGCCGCACTCATCAGATCATCTAGCACTACCACGTTGGTCTGCTCGGGGTCAAAGTAATACGGTTCGTTTATGTCGTGGGGAATCCCTGGGACGAAGCTCACATTCTGTAACCTTGTAGTTTCGTAGGCGGGCTGCCATTGGCTATAACACCAAACAACACGTGTCGGAGCTGGGGTTGCCACACCTGCCTCTAAGAACTTCATCACCCAGGACGTCTTTCCACATGCCGTAGGGCCGCTCACCGTCATCGTATAGGGATGCTCTACTGCTCTTGTTGGACCTATAGCGGGACTCGGCTGTGTCTCTTGGTTGTGTTTGCGTTGAATGTGCCTGAGCATACTATCGCGACGAGAGAAGGTTCTCTGACAGAACGTACACGTACACGACATGTTCATCAGTCGACCAATACATATGGACTGATGATGGACACATGCTCATTCCTATATTTACAGACTCTACCACCACCACACACACCACCACCAACTCCACCAACACCACCGCCAAACACTACCAACACCACCACCAACGCCACCACCAACGCCACCACCGGGCGTTGACGGGCGTGTACCTGTGCTGCCCCCTGTACCCTATAGCCCGTAGGGAATAGGGTACACCAGGGTGCGGGTGCAGCACAGGTACAAGCGCATGCCTGCGATGACGTCATTTCCGAGCTCTGAGCTCCGCAAGCTTTGAGCTCCGAGAGCTCCGATCCAAGAGCTCTGCCACACGGGGGCTACCACCACCACCGGGCGTTGACGCCCGTCAACGCCCGGTGGTGGCGTTGGTGGTGTTGTTGGTGGTGTGTGGCGGTGGTGTTGGTGGAGTTGGTGGTGGTGTGTGTGGTGGTGGTAGAGTCTGTAAATATAGGAATGAACATGTGTCCATCATCAGTCCATATGTATTGGTCGACTGATGAACATGTCGTGTACGTGTACGTTCTGTCAGAGAACCTTCTCTCGTCGCGATAGTATGCTCAGGCACATTCAACGCAAACACAACCAAGAGACACAGCCGAGTCCCGCTATAGGTCCAACAAGAGCAGTAGAGCATCCCTATACGATGACGGTGAGCGACCATACGGCATGTGGAAAGACATCCTGGGTGATGAAGTTCTTAGAGGCAGGTGTGGCAACCCCAGCTCCGACACGTGTTGTTTGGTGTTATAGCCAATGGCAGCCCGCCTACGAAACTACAAGGTTACAGAATGTGAGCTTCGTCCCAGGGATTCCCCACGACATAAACGAACCGTATTACTTTGACCCCGAGCAGACCAACGTGGTAATGCTAGATGATCTGATGAGTGCCGCCAAGGACAATTCACACGTCGCCGACTTGTTTACTAAAGGATCCCATCATCGGAATCTGTCCGTCATCTATTTGACCCAGAATCTCTTTCCTCAAGGGAAGGCGTCCAGAGATATTGCCTTGAACTGCCAATACTTTGTGTTGTTCTCCAATCCCATTGACAGAGCACAAATCCGTGTGTTTGGTAGTCGAATTTATCCTCAGAACATCGACCATTTCATGCAGGCGTTTCAAGGGGCGATAATTCGTCCGTTCGGCTACCTGTTCGTAGATTTAAAAGCCCATACACCCGAAGATCATCGGCTGACAACCCACCTGTTACCCGGCGAGGAATCACCGCAACGTCATATACCCCTATACCATCCGCCGAGCCCACTCCTGGCAGAGCAGCAGCAGCAACCCACCCCCATACAGCGGGTCCGCTTCATACCATCAGTCCCGGAATATCACCCAACCGTGAAGGCCCAACCCGTACCCGTACAAGGGAATGGACATAATGTGAACTCGAGGCTGTGGAAGGATTTGTTCAAAGAAAGTATGAACGCCGAGATGGGAGAGACGTTGAGGGCCACAGGAAACAAGTTTCAACACAAAGGATATTCGAAAAAAGAAGCCGCAATTTTAGCCCATAACAGATTGGCACCCAGACTACGACGGGCTTTACGTCGGCAGTATGTCGACCTCGTGGCCCATATGAAATTGTTGGACAAGGACCCAGTTCATATGGAAATCGAAAGAACAGCGTCGATGTTGAAAACCTCGGGCATGAACTGGAGAGCGGCGTATGTCAGAGCAATAGCACAAAAGCAACATTTGTTTGAACGCATCATTAAACGACGTTAAAGCGTTAAGAAAGTGTGTTAAAGCGTTGAGACGAGCGTCAAGGCGTACATATAGGGCGTTAAGGCGTAGCAGTGGGCGTTGGCGGGCGTTACTGTCTATGAAAGCGAGTGTGTTCTCAAAACACGCACAGTCGACGTTCAACC
The DNA here is from genome assembly GCA_036873755.1 of Hanleya hanleyi. Taxonomy (NCBI): domain Eukaryota; kingdom Metazoa; phylum Mollusca; class Polyplacophora; order Lepidopleurida; family Hanleyidae; genus Hanleya; species Hanleya hanleyi. The sequence goes on along the minus strand of JAVTVY010056959.1, from coordinate 9,238 downwards.
GTCAACATGGCTTATAGTTGTTCTGAGTGTGAACGCACGTTCACCAGACATTACGATATGATGTGACACCAGAAAAATATACATGGGATTGAAGACGCCGAGGAGTCCGTTGAATCGGATGCTGATACAGAGATCGATGAGAGTGTATCGACTGATACCGAATCCAAGATTGCTGACAGTCTATCTACTGATATGGAGAGCTTGACCTCAGATAGTCAGCCTACATCCCAGGAAAGTGAGGCAGAACCTACCTTCTGGGATCGTATTGTGACAGCAGCTATCAATACTCACGCTGAAGCGATCGAGGACGCGGGACAGGATAACTTACAACAGGCGTACACCGAAATGCGGCCCCGCATCAGGAAAACAGCCATGGCGATCTATGAACAGTATACCTTACTACCGCTTGAAATGAAAGGCGACTCCACGCACAAGTCCATCATGAAGACCAAGCGTCACTTGGAAGAGGCTATGGGGTTACCACCCACCGAGGCCCTGGAAAATGCGATTAGAATGCGCAAACAACTGTTTCAGGATATGCTGCCCGACGAATATCCAGGCCTGACCGACGACGATTAGAACAAACGGATGAGAGCGAACAGGGCCGAAGATGGGACTTTCTTAAGGACGGCTTCTGATTGGACAAGTGCAGCCGAGAATACATCTAACGGGCAAGAACGAATATGGCAGGCCCAAATGGCGGTCTCTGATTGGACAAGAGTATTCTTGAATTGTAAACATACACAACGCGGCTCCTCCAGCGTGGGTATGTTATGATGGAGGGGAAAATAAACTATATGAAAAAAACTTGTTGTTGTTGTTCTCTCATCCTTGTTGTTGTTGTTCTCTCATCTGTCTATATCATGGCGTCAAGGCGTTATGCTAGGGCGTTAAGGCGGACGTTGACGGGCGTCACTGCATTTCCAATGAATTAGTGACAATCCCACGAAAATCAGAGCTTTTGGGCTAATTCACCAGGGCGTTGAAGCGTTGAGCTTGGCGTTGGCGGGCGTTGCTCACAATTCCCTGTTTGCGCATGCGCAGAATGTAGACAACGGCCGAGTCACTAGTCCAGGCGAATGCCCCCTCACATAGGCTTCACATTGATACCTCATACGGCTCCATCGGCCCATTAGGGGCTCCCCTAGATCCTAAAACGTTCATTCCAATGCACTTTTCCCACAATTTCCTGTCTGCGCATGCGCAGAATGTTGAACACGGACGACACACTAGTCCAGGCAGATGCCCCACTCACATAGGCTTCACAGTGATACCTCATTCGACTCCATAGGACCACTAGTGGCCCACCCAGACCCCAACACGTATATTTCCATACCATTTATCCACAGCGCATGCGCAGAATGACGATATTCCTACCCCACATCCACCCAGTCAGATGCTCCTTCACGAATGCTTCACATTGATACCTCATACGACTCCATAGGACCAATAGTGGCCCACCTCGACCTCAAAATGTATATTTCCATACACTTGGTCTACTGCGCATGCGCAGAATGACGTCAGTTCCACGTCACACCCACTCCGTCGGATGCCCCCTCACATAGGCTTCACTTTGATACCTCATACGACTCCATAGAACCACTAGTGGCCCATCCAGATCCCAAAACGTCTATTTCCATACCTTTTCCCCACAATTCCCTGTTTGCGCATGCGCAGAATGTTGACAACGGCCGAGATACTAGTCCAGGCGGATGCCCTCTCACATAGGCTTCACAGTGATACCTCACTCGACTCCATCGGCCCATTAGGGGCTCCCCTAGATCCCAAAACGTCTATTCCATACCCTTGGTCTACCGCGCATGCGCAGAATGATGATATTCCAACCCAGACCCACCCCATCGGATGCCCCCTCACATAGGTTTCACATTGATACCTCGCTCGACCCAATCGGACCAATAGTGGCGCCCCTAGATCCCAAAACGTCTATTTCCATACCCTTGGTCTACTGCGCATGCGCAGAATGCCGATATTCCAACCCCACACCCACCCGTCGGATGCCCCCTTACATATGCTTCACATTGATACCTCATATGACCCAATTGGACCATTAGTGGCTCCCCTAGACCCCAAAACGTCTATTTCCATACCCTTGGTCTACCGCGCATGCGCAGAATGACGCTATTTCAACCCCGCACCCAGCCCATCAGATGCCCCTTCACAAATGCTTCACATTGATACCTCACTCGACCCAATCGGACCATGCAGCGTATTTGAAGTCTGGGGACTACTTTTTCACCGCGGAGGCGACCGCATCACCGCCAGATCGCATCACCACGGAAGAATACATGCCCAGGGCCCCTTTGCCGGAACTATAGTGATCTGGGGTTACCTCTCCCCTAGAAAGGTAACAATTGGAACTCTTCTGTGTTGGAAGGTAGATTTTCTCTCCAATATGCAAATTTTTGAGGTCATTTAAGTGCAAAGAGGTCAATGTGATCTTTTTTACTCTTATACTACTACTTGCGGCGTATTGACACGAAGTCACAGGCCGATATTTTGACTGCATTCCTCCCAGAGACATTGAGAGATCAAGATTGATTACTGTAGTGTGTATGTCTGCCATCTATTATTGAAGTTATCATGTAATAACTCTCCCAACACATCTGATGAAATATCTCATTCCGAACACCAGTCTGTAGGGCCCGACGCCCACCAACCGTTGATTCCCCACCAGACCCACTTGAGTAATTACCGTCAGCGTATCGCTAGCGGGGAAGGGCTAGTCCTTTTGAGAGCTCATAAAATCTCGGGTCCCTAAGCATCTAATGCTATGCTCGCACTAATGACGACAACCAATCAGAGGTGTGCTTCAGATTATAGGAGCATTTCTCGCCGTAACAGGATCTGACAAGAGTATGCACTACCGAGCTCATCATGTGGCCAAAGCCCGACTATACTTTAATCATGGTGCAGATAGGTGGATATGTTTTTGATGGTGACAAATGGGTCAAATATTATTAGCTTTACTGAAGCGTTGAAGTACAGTATGTGAAGATTAAACTGTAAATTCCCATTAAGCGACTATGTTGCGCTGGATTTGAATCCTGTTGACTCGACTTAAACACTCAATTCAATAAAGTGGCAAAGGTTGAGCTAGGATCTCCATCTTAACATGTAGTATTAGACCGGGTTAAGTCGGAGCTCAAAATATTAGAGCTCAACATCACACCCACCTGTGAAAAGTAGGCGCAAATACCCTGCCTTCAACGGCAATGCAGAGGCATACCGACAGTGTAAGTAGAGAGATGGATTACACTTGTTTACTTATACGGCACCACGGGTTGAGTACTTTCTCAACAAAATTATCGACCTGAACACATCAGTTGGAGAAAGAGTAGAAAGAGCAAAAAGCCTGAGGAGAAAGAAGGACGACGAAAAAGGGAGACAGTATAGGGAACAATATAAAATCGACAGGAGTCTTACGGGAAACATATCGGGAAAGCCAATGGCGAATTACCGGTAATCGACAAAAGGAATCTCCAGTATTTCAGGCTATGGCGAAGTTGAATCGAGTGGCATGACCCAGTAAGATCATCACAGCACTAAGAAAGTTTCTACGTCAAAGGACCAGGTGAAGAACTGGCACACCCTGCAAAACGATTACATTCACCCAAAATGTTAAAAATAAGAAACCTTTCTCGACAATCGTAACAATTATTCATGATCAGCAATTATTAATTAACCCTGTGCCCGATCTTCTATGTCTACATAAAATGGCGGCCTCATGAACATTCGACCAACCGGTGATCAGACAAATATATGTAGGTCCATTATTTTGGTGTGAAATTTAAGCCGTACGACGTCGGGCATTACAGGTTAGTTTGCCTGGGTATTCTTTCATTTACCAGGTTTACTCAGGTTGAGGCATTTACTCAATCACACGTCCTTGATGCCCATCCATTTAGCATCAGATGAGTTATTTCTTTGAGCTGATCTATCAACGCAGCTCACGAGATAGCGCATCTAATTCTGCTCAAACCGGCGCTAGGGACCGTGTGGATACTTCATAGCTTCCATATGAACAGCTGCAATAAAAGTGCGGCTGAGATACTGAGGCTACGTCTGAGAACCCATCGTATTCTACTCACCTCTGAATAGGAGGTGCTAAGGCAAGCTTATATGGTTGTTTTTAGTCACCAGACGTCGTCAATTTTTCCCACCTCTTGCATGGTAGCATATCTGGGAAGTGATGGTTACTCTATATTAAATAGATTGAAAATTCAATGTCAGATTGGAATTAGTGACCAATCTATTCGGTTGAATATTCCGTCTATTAGATTGAATTTTCTGTCTAAAACAGATTCATTTTATCGTTTTCAATCTATTAGATTGAATATTTTCAATCCAATAAAAGCTTGATCACTAATTCCAATCTGAGAGATTGAATTTCAATCTAATTATTTTAGAACGTTTAGTGTCGCCAGCGCGGGAAAAAAGTAGGTAAAGTGGCGGATGAGTCAGCAGGGCAAGAGGCCGCGTGTGGTAGCGTATGACAGACGTCGAACTGGTGTATTATGCTCATCGTGTAATACATAGCAAGTGAGATCATTTTGATAAAGGCTCCGACAAGGGAGTGAAAAGCTTGTGCATTAAATAAGTCTGCGTGAAATAGCTGAGAAGTTTGTCTATTTCTATAATCAACAGTAGTATACAAAGCTGAAATTCCCGCTCTTTTATGCAAATGAGATGACGTCATCGATGACGTCACGGATCTCTCAGCCAATCAGAAGCGAGTATTTCAAATCCGTCACAGAGCTCTCGTCCAATCAGAAGCGAGTATTTCAAATTGACCAAAAAGCTACCTCCAATCCAGGAGAGTTCCAAATTTGCATATCACGTGACCCAGGTCAAAGATGTATTCCTCCGCGGTGATGCGGTCATGTTTGGCGGTGATTCGGTCTCGGGAAAAAGCTTCCGCGGAGAAAAAGTAGTCCCTAGATAAAATGGCCCGATGCGGTCGAGTAAGGTATCAAAGTGAAGCTTATGTGAAGGGGCATCTGATGGACTGGGTGTGGGGTTGACATATCGGCATTCTGCGCATGCGCGGTGGCCGAAGGGTATGGAAATAGCCGTTTCGAGATGTAGGGGAGCCCCTAGTGGACCGATGGGGTCGAGTGAGGTATCAAAGTGAAGCTTATGTGAAGGGGCATCTAATGGACTGGGTGTGGGGTTGAAATAGCGGCAATCTGCGCATGCGCGGTGGCCCAAGGGTATGCAAATAGCCGTGTTGGAGCTAGGGGAGCCCCTAATGGTTCAATGGGGTCGAGTGAGGTATCAAAGTGAAGCCTAGGTGAAGGGGTATTTGCTGGCTGGGTGGGTGCATGTAAAATTTTTCCTGAAAAAAAAAAATACGGAACACGGACTTTATCGAAAAACCTGGGAAAATGCCTATATGGGGTATGAGGGGTATATAGGTCGCCGGGCTTAACGGGGCTTGTCTATCAATAGAGTTATCTCCCCCTAGTTCCAGGGTGGGTGTATGTAAAAATTTTCCTGAAAAAATACGGAATACGGACTTTATCCTAAATTACGGGAAAATGCCTATATGGGGTATGGGAGGTATAGGACCATCCTGGGAAACGTACTTCTATACATTTGCGGTAGGGTTGTGGGGTCTCGTTTTACTCGTCTCGTCATTTAGAACATGATAAGAAGTGTCCCGGAGCGAAACGATGAAATTTTTGAAAAAAGTCACCGAGCCCCATATAGGCCCATACTGGGAGTATTAGGATCGATGTTTGTCCCCCTGGGAAACGTACTTCTATACATTTGCGGTAGGGTTGTGGGGTCTCGTTTTACTCGTCTCGTCATTTACAACATGATAGGAAGTGTCCCCGTGCGAATCGGTGAAATTTTTGAAAAAAGTCACCGAGCCCCATATAGTCCCATACTGGGGTATAGGATCAATGTTTGTCCCCCTGGGAAACGTACTTCTATACATTTGCGGTAGGGTTGTGGGGTCTCGTTTTACTCGTCTCGTCATTTAGAACATGATAGGAAGTGTTGCGGAGCGAATCGGTGAAATTTTTGAAAAAAGTCACCGAGGCCTGGGTAGGCCCATAGGCCTATACTGCATGGCTATGGGTGTATAGGGCCATACGGGGTGGACATGTTGGAGTCTAGGTGAGTCCCTAATGGTCCAATGGGGTCGAGTGAGGTCTTATTTTGAAGCTCTCGTGGAGGAGCACTTGACTACACTAATGGTTCGTCCGTGTTCAATAGTCTGCGCATGCGCAGTCTGGCCGTAGTATAGAAAACAGGCATTTTGGGTGCTATGTAGGGGTGTGTTTGGGTTAGAGATGAGCTAATCACGGTTCGAATGGGTCGTGTGAGGTGTCAAAGTGAAGCTTGTGTGGGGTAGAGTCAGAATGGTGTGTTTTTGAATGCATGTCGCGTTAATCTGCGCATGCGCAGTTGGTTGTAGTAAGTAAAGTGGCCATTTTGGGGCAGTGAAGGAAGGTATTTGGGGTCGAGATGGGCTATTCACGGTTCGAATGCGTCCTGGAAGGTGTCATCTTGTAGTTCTCGGGGTGTACATTCCGATTTGAGGGATGTTCGCGTCATCTGTGACGTCATCGGTGACGTCATCGGTACGAGTAGTAGCGAAAGTGGCCATTTTCGGGCAGTACATGAAGGTATTTGGGGTCGAGATGGGCTATTCACGGTTCGAATGCGTCCTGGAAGGTGTCATCTTGTAGTTCTCGGGGTGTACATTCCGATTTAAGGGATGTCCGCGTCATCTGTGACATCATCAGTGACGTCATCAGTACGAGTAGTAGCGAAAGGGGCATTTTGGGTGCTATGTAGGGGTGTGTTTGGGGTAGAGAGGCACCATCCTTGGTTCGAATGGGTCGTGGAGGGTGTCAAAGTGAAGCTTGTGTGGGGTAGAGTCAGAATGGCGTGTTTTTGAATGCAAGTCGCGTCAATCTGCGCATGCGCAGTTGGTTGTAGTAAGTAAAGTGGCCATTTTGGGGCAGTACATGAAGGTATTTGGGGTCGAGATGGGCTATTCACGGTTCGAATGCGTCCTGGAAGGTGTCATGTTGTTGCTCTCGGGGTGTACATCTTCATTTTAGGGATGTCCGCGTCATCTGTGACGTCATCGGTGACGTCATCAGTACGAGTAGTAGCGAAAGTGGACATTTTGGGGCAGTACATGAAGGTATTTGGGGTCGAGATGGGCTATTCACGGTCCGAATGCGTCGTGTGAAGTGTCATGTTGTTGCTCTCGGGGTGTACATTCCGATTTGAGGGATGTCCGCGTCATCTGTGACGTCATTGATGACGTCATCGGTACGAGTAGTAGCGAAAGTGGACATTTTCGGGCAGTACATGAAGGTATTTGGGGTCGAGATGGGCTATTCACGGTTCGAATGCGTCCTGGAAGGTGTCATCTTGTAGTTCTCGGGGTGTACATTCCGAGTTGAGGGATGTCCGCGTCAGCTGTGACGTCATTGATGACGTCATCGGTACGAGTAGTAGCGAAAGTGGACATTTTCGGGCAGTGAAGGAAGGTATTTGGGGTCGAGATGGGCTATTCACGGTTCGAATGCGTCCTGGAAGGTGTCATCTTGTAGTTCTCGGGGTGTACATACCGATTTGAGGGATGTTCCCGTCATGTGTGACGTCATCAGTGACGTCATCGGTACGAGTAGTAGCGAAAGTGGCCATTTTGGGGCAGTGAAGGAAGGTATTTGGGGTCGAGATGGGCTATTCACGGTTCGAATGCGTCCTGGAAGGTGTCATCTTGTAGTTCTCGGGGTGTACATTCCGATTTGAGGGATGTTCCAGTCATCTGTGACGTCATCAGTGACGTCATCGGTACGAGTAGTAGCGAAAGTGGCCATTTTCGGGCAGTACATGAAGGTATTTGGGGTCGAGATGGGCTATTCACGTTCGAATGCGTCGTGTGTGGTGTCATCTTGTAGCAACGTCCGCCAACGCCAAGCTCAACGCTTCAACGCCCTGGTGAATTAGCCCAAAAGCTCTGATTTTCATGGAATTGTCATTAATTCATTGGAAATGCAGTGACACCCGTCAACGCTCATAATTACGCCTTAACGCTCTAGCATAACACCATGATATAGACCGGACAGAGAACAACAACAGCAACAACAACAATGATCACACATAAGAGAACAACAACAACAAGAAGTTTTTTTCATATAGTTTATTCTCCCCAATGTTACATCATACCCACGTTGGGGGAGCCGCGTTGGGTGTATTTACAATTCAAGAATATTCTTGTCCAATCAGAGGCCACCATTTGCATCTGTCATATTCGTTCCTGTCCGTTAGATGTATTCTCGGCTACTCTTGTCCAATCAGAAGTCGCCATTTCAGAAAGTTCCATCTTCGGCCATGTTCGCTCTGAACCGTTTGTTCTAATCGTCATAATTCATTGGAAATGCAGTGACACCCGTCAACGCTCATAGTTACGCCTTAACGCTCTAGCATAACACCATGATATAGACCGGACAGAGAACAACAACAGCAACAACAACAATGATCACACATAAGAGAACAACAACAACAAGAAGTTTTTTTCATATAGTTTATTCTCCCCAATGTTACATCATACCCACGTTGGGGAGCCGCGTTGGGTATATTTACAATTCAAGAATATTCTTGTCCAATCAGAGGCCACCATTTGCATCTGTCATATTCGTTCCTGTCCGTTAGATGTATTCTCGGCTACTCTTGTCCAATCAGAAGTCGCCATTTCAGAAAGTTCCATCTTTGGCCATGTTCGCTCTGAACCGTTTGTTCTAATCGTCATCGGACAGGCCAGGATACCGTTGAGGAAACATATCCTCAGATAGTTGTTTGCGCATTCTGGGTATCTATCAGTGCATGGGTGAATACTTTCATTCGATGGGGGTGGTGGGTCAGTTTAACCACGAAGAACGTAACATTGGTGACCCTCTCCACTATCCACTTAGTGTTGGGACGCTGTTCATAGGCCCATTCTAAGGGATTCACAGTGTCCAGTTGGGTCAGCATCGTCTCTAGCGACGCCCGATTGGTGATTGTGAAAGGATGGTCGTACACTGGGTTGATGGCACTGGAATAGAAATAGCACAATTCACGCGTCATCTTATGGCATAAGATGTACCCAAATGCTACATTTAATGTGAAGGACGTAGGGTTGGTCATTGAAGATGGCTTCCACGTAGCTGCGTTGACGGGCGAGGTCGGTCAGTCGGAAATTGTACAA
>JAVTVY010056958.1:0-30138 GCA_036873755.1 Hanleya hanleyi | reverse complement strand
GAAGGAAGTGGAACAAAATTTCCTGCACATTGATACAGAAACAATAAACCTATTAGGTGAAAAGAAACAGAATTTAGAGAATATTAGGAAAGAGAAAATCCAAGGTATTATCACGAGAACTAAGGTTAAATGTGCAGATAAGGGGGAGAAACCAACGAAATATTTTTTAGGCCTGGAAAAACGACACTATACGAACAAACTATTGACCAAATTAGTATTAGACTCTGGAGAAGAAATATATGACAGTAAGCGGATTACAAACGAACAGAAAAAGTATTATGAAAATTTATACAGTAAACAAACAGAAACTGCGAACCAGGAAGAAATAAAAGAAACGTTAAACGCATTGAAATTTGATATATTAACAGATGTAGAATCGAACAAACTGGAGGGGGCAATAACGTATTCAGAGTTACCGATGGCACTAAAGAATGCACAGAACGACAAAAGTCCAGGAATTGATGGATTCCCGGTAGAATTTTTAAAGTTTTTTTGGAAGGAGATTGGCTATTTTGTCCTTAGATCTATCAACGCCGGGTATGAAAAAGGTGAACTCTCTATCAGCCAGAGGCAAGGTATTATAACTTGCCTACCCAAGCCGGATAAAAATCGCAATTTCTTAACAAACTGGAGACCCATAACTCTACTAAATGTTATTTATAAATTAGCATCGGCTTGTATATCAAATAGAATTAAATCAGTTTTAGATAAGTTAATTAGTGAAGACCAGAAGGGATTTGTCCAGGGTCGTTACATTGGAGAAAACATTAGATTAATTTATGACCTTATGTTATTAAGTAAGGAGAAAGAGACTCCGGGACTCCTCCTCCTCATTGATTTTGAGAAAGCTTTTGACTCAGTTTCTTGGATTTTCTTGGAAGAAGTTTTAAAGGCATTTAATTTTGGAACTTCAATCAGGAGATGGGTAAATACTTTCCAAAACAACATCCGAACATGCGTAATACAAAACGGTCATTTATCAAGCTTTTTTCAAAACGGACGAGGATGTCGCCAAGGAGATCCAATATCGCCATACCTTTTTATCCTATGCGCCCAAATATTAGGAATAATGATCAGGCAAAACCAAAACATAAAAGGTATTGCAATTGGTGGTCTCGAGTATAAGATCAGCCAATATGCCGATGATATTCAGCTAATCCTTGACGGCTCGGAAAAATCTTTAAGGCAAGCACTTCAAGAAATAGATTTATTTTTTAAGTTTTCGGGCTTGAAGTTAAATATAAAAAAGACAAAGGCATCATGGATTGGATCCCTTGAGGGATCGGAAATACGACTGTGTCAAGATTTTAAATTAGATTGGGTTACAGACTTCAATCTGTTGGGGATAAATCTTTCTACTGTTAATTTTATAGATATATGGAAAATAAATTATTTGGCTAGATTGGAGGATTTGAAAAAAGAACTTAGCAAATGGAAAATGCGAAATTTAACAATATTAGGTAAAATTACAATTATTAAATCAGCTGCCCTGTCTAAGCTTACCCACCTTTTCCTTGCCTTGCCAAACCCCCCAGAACACTTTGTCAAAGAACTCAATTCAATTTTGGAATGGAGGTAGTGACAGCATTCAAAGAAGAATAATAACTCAGGATTACAATGGAGGTGGGCTGAGGATGGTTGATGTTTCCAACTTTATTCATAGTCTAAAAATTTCTTGGATGAAAAGATTACTTTTGGAGAAAAAGAAGTGGAGCAATCTCATTTTTGTGGAAATTTCAGACCCAATTTTATTATTTGACACGGGTAATGAATATTTAAAACATTGCATGGAGACTATAACAAACCCTTTCTGGAAAGATGTATTTAATGCTTGGTATTTATGTCAAAAAAAGATGCAACCCAAGTCAGTAAAGAACTTTGTAGACGAACCTTTGTGGTACAATAGTAACCTAAAAGATTCTGGGTTTTTCGTAAAAAATTGGTATCAGAACAGAATTAGGTATATCCGAGACATCATCACCAATAAGGGTGAAATTATAGCTTTTCATGACTTCAAAGACAAATATGGTGTAATGGAACAATCTTAGATTATAGCCTGGTAAAGAGAATACCGGAATCTTGGAAACAAGAGCTCCGCAAAAACAAGTTAGAAGTAGAAATCACTGTACATATACCTGTTCTTGGAAGGGCCAGGGAGTGTTTGGTAAGGCAAGGAAAGGGTTGTAGATTGTTCTATGATACCTTAAATGCTGGGGCTGATAGTGTAATTGAATCCCAACATAAGTGGGAAGAATTAGTACCATTTCAATACCAGACGAATTGGAGTGAAATATATATGTGCAGCTTCAAATGTTCAGATGAAACGAAACTCAGAAGCTTACAATATAAAATATTACACAGAACATTGGTTATAAACTCGTTCCTCCAAAAAATTAATATTCGAACGGACGAGCTATGTTCTTACTGTAAGAATGAAAGAGAAACTATTGAACATCTTTTTCTACACTGCCCAATCGTTAAAAAGCTATGGCTAGATTTGCACTCTTGGATGACCACCTCTATTAATTATACGGGAGAATTCTCAAATCATCATATTATTTATGGGTGGGAGAACCAGCAGACTTTCTTAAATATTTTATTGCTAATAGCAAAACAATACATTTATGCAAACAAATTTTCATCGAACACTCTGACCTTTAAAGTCCTACTCAGTAAATTAAAAAGCCAATACACAACTGAAAAGTTTATCGCAAAGATAAACCATAATTTTAGGAAGTTCAATAAAAAATGGGCAACAGTAGAAAAAGCTTTTCAAGAAATAGATAATTAATACAATGGAGACCAAATTACTACTTATTACGACTACTTGTTACTTATATTATACGGAATGTGATTTGTGATGATGGGTGAATGTGGACGTACGCAAATGTGAGTGGATTTAATTCGTATTAATCTTGTTTCATGTAAATAGCAACCGAATATGTGAATAATAAAAAAAATAATAAAAATAATAATAAAAAAAAAATCCATAATTCTCTACGGTTATTGTTATTATGACCGCGGTTCTTCTCACACATGATAAGACCATCCATGGTTCTCTATTGTTATTGTTAGTATGACCGTGGGTCTCCTCACCCGTGACAAGACCACCCATGCTTCTCTATGGTTATTGTTATTATGACCATGGTTCTCCTCATCGATGATAAGATCATCCATGGTTCTCTATGGTTATTGTTATTATTACAGTGGTTCTCCTCATCGATGATAAAACAATGCATGGTTCTTTATGGTTATTGTTATCATGACCGCGGTTCTCCTCACCCATGACAAGACCATCCATGGTTCTTTATGGTTATTGTTATCATGACCGCGGTTCTCCTCACCCATGACAAGACCAGCCATGATTCTTCATGGTTATTGTTATTATGACCGCGGTTCTCCTCACCCATGACAAGACCATCCATGGTTCTCTATGGTTATTGTTATTATGGCCGTGGTTCTCCTCACCAATTACAAGACCATCCATGGTTCTCTATGTTTATTGTTAGTATGATCGTGGTTCTCCTCAACCATGATAAGACCATCCATGGTTCTCTATGGTTTTTGTTAGTATAGTATGACCGTGGTTCTCTTCACCCATGGTAAGACCATCCATAGTTCTCTATCATTATTGTTATTATGGCCGTGGTTCTCCTCACCCGTGACAAGACCATCCATGGTTCTCTATGGTTATTGTTATTATGACCGTGGTTCTCTTCACCCATGATAAGGCCATCCATAGTTCTCTATCATTATTGTTATTATGGCCGTGGTTCTCCTCACCCGTGACAAGATCATCCATGGTTCTCTATGGTTATTGTTATTATGACCGTGGTTCTCTTCACCCATGATAAGACCATCCATAGTTCTCTATCATTATTGTTAGTATGACCGTGGGTCTCCTCACCCGTGACAAGACCATCCATGATTCTCTATGGTTATTGTTATTATGACCGTGGTTCTCTTCACTCATGATAAGACCATCCATAGTTCTCTATCATTATTGTTAGTATGACCGTGGTTCTCCTCACCCGTGACAAGACCATCCATGGTTATCTATGGTTATTGTTATTATGACCGTGGTTCTCCTCACCCATGATAAGACCATCCATAGTTCTCTATCATTATTGTTAGTATGACCGTGGTTCTCCTCACCCGTGACAAGACCATCCATGGTTCTCTATGGTTATTGTTATTATGACCGTGGTTCTCCTCACCCATGATAAGACCATCCATAGTTCTCTATCATTATTGTTTTTATGACCGTGGTTCTCCTCACCAATGCCAAGGCCATCTATAGTTCTTCAAGATTATTGTTATTGGAACCAGGATTCTTCTCACCAGTGATAAGACCATCCATGGTTCTCTATAATTATCATTATTATGGCGTGGTTCTCCTCACCAGGAAGTGCCTTGTGATTGTCAACGGACTCATTTTTCGAAGTACCAGGCAAGAAATCAGAAGTCCGTACCTATTGCGGTTGAAGAGTTATGTTTTCAAAAATGAGCCAGCTCCGTCATGTGAGAAAACATTAATTTAATTGCGAACACGGGGTGCCTCGAATGGTACAGCCGAATTGATATTGAGATACTGACAACGCCCATTGAATGGATGAAATCAAGAAGTGACCAGGCACAGGATCAAAGGGTCAGTCAATGGCTTTGTTGTCCAGCAAAATTGTTTTTTCGATATCTCGAAACCCATTAAGCTACATTCTTGAAATATCATAGGCAAGTACATATAGACATTCTCTCAGTAATACTTAAAAATAGTGATAATTGGATACGCACTTTTCGCAAGATTTGAATAAGGCTTAAATGTCAGAAACGGCTGTTCTATTAAGTTTAGTATATTTTGATGGCTTCTAGTGTTTTTCTGTTACGTCATACAATGACCTACATTTATTTGCAAAGTTTAAGTTGGAATTCCAGACAGTTTTCGAGTTATGGTGTTGTAGGCTGAAAACTGTCAGCGGCCATATCCTCCAAACCAAGGCCAATGTCAGGTTGAAAATTCAGTGAAGTGGTACCTGTGTTGTGGGGAACAAATGTACTAAATTAAGGATACCTGTAAGTTGCATTTTTGAATGACAATATTGTGCTCAATATTGTGTCAGTGTTTCTTCATTGTCAGTGCGATAGTTTTCAGAAAAATGGAAGCCGTATTTTCGCTATTTGGATGCTTAATACTTCAAAGGTCATGGTAAAGGCCGAGTTTTGACACAAAAAATGGTGAGCTTGTGACATCATGCAGGTCGCGCGACCTTATTTTCAGAGTGAACGCATCAGCCTTTTTGATGCGATCAGTCTGAAAATAAGGTCTTGACCTTGACCTTTAAAGTGGCAAGCATCCTACTTGGCTGACATCCAAACTCTTCAGTCATTTAGAGACGCTGTGGAGGTCAAAGGTCAAATTTAAGGTCATATTCTTTTCGGTCATTAAAGTGTTCATTAATACTAGAAGAATTAATGCCGTAGCTTTTGTCCTTATAAAATAACTGGTTTGGAAAATCATTAAAGAGGAGATTTTATAACTACAGCACGGCCATAGATAAGACTTATGAACTCGCAACTTTCTTTCAGACAAGGGAAAGAGCACCAGGGTACAGAACTAGAAAGTTGCTCTTCTGACCTACTTATTTTATTCGCTCATTTTGTTGGAAACATCTTCGAACATTTAACTTCTAAATTTCAGCTGCGTCCCCTTATACGTTTGGTCAATATTCGCAAAATGATTCTTTTATTAGAAAAACCCATAGCTAATTAGGTCAAGGTCAATGTCAAAATTGAATCACTGGTCCAGAAAACTCAACCCAGTATCTACAAATGTGCCTCATACCTAAGCTGTACATCAAGCCGTTTAGCCGCTATTACAAAAGTGGAATAATAAGAATAATTGAAGCTGCGAGCAGCAGCTATCGGGGACCAGGTATACACAGCGCCCAGTGTTCGGGTCTTGCCAGAATGTGGCCGCCAAACTGTTCGGCAAATCAACAGCAACAGACCATGGCCTTCCCGATACATCGCAGTAGCCTACACATCTGTAACTATCAGGGTTCAAGAGAATAAGCCCTTTCAAAATTGGTAAAGTTTTTCACAAAATTCAAGATGGTGGCCAAACCATGTGACCTGGGAACAAAAGTTTGCCATATTCTTGGTCGCCATATCATACAGAAAATATGACATTACTTTTCCCGTCCAAATCATTCACTTCAAAATCCGACAATTTTGATTGGTCGATCGCAGCCATACTGTCCCACGCAGAAAGTTCCGAAATAGACTACTGAGAGACCTCGACCCATTGATCCTTCTCGGTTCAACGGTTTCAAAGGAGATGATCTTAGAATGTTTGGGGTTGAATCCAATATGGCCGCCAAACTCTCAACTAATCAACAGTTTTTTCTTTCAGTGCAACAGACCATGGCCTTCCCGATATATCGCAGTAGTCTAGAAATCTGTACCTATCGGGGTGCAAGAGAATAAGCCCCTGCAAACTTGGTAAAGTTTTTCACAAAGTTTAAGATGGCGGCCAAACCATGTGACCTCGGAGCACAATTTTTGCATAACATGATCGCCGTATCATAAAGTATATATATTTCAGAACTTGTTCCATTCAAATCCGTTACTTGAAAATCCGACCATATTGATTGGTCAAGGGCGGCCATTTTGTCGTACGGAGAAACTTCTCAAATATCTGATTGAGATCATGTGCACCAATTTTCACATCGATTGGTTTCGGAAGATAAGATCTTCAAAGGGTTCCAGCTTAATCCAAGATGGCCGACAAGCCATTAGACCAATCAGAATCAACTGGGGATATGCTCTAGAACCCTTCCTACAAAATTGTTCCTGAAAGTTTGGGCTTAATCCGTCTGATCTTTTTTGAGATATCACTGACACAATATAAAGGAAGACGAAGAAGAATAATCAGAACGATTAGGTCCTCCGAACCTGGTCTGAAAGCTCTGAAAGGTAATGAAAGCTCGTGTGACCACGAAGAAGAGCATTTCCCCCGAATACATGTGTAAGACATAATTTGGTACTCACAGGGCTTTTATCTCCCCAATTTGGGCACGCCCTCAATTAGATGTGGCAATTTTTTTTAGGATGGGAGAGAAGATGGGACACGAGCAATTGGCAATCATCCCCGGTAGTGCCCATGAAAAGGGATTTATTTACCAATGGGTGAAATCCAGTGTGAGGCGACACAAATTTTCACGGGTCCACTGACATAAAAAATCGAACATCAGAATAAAAATAAAATGTTCAACTTTCAACTTTTATTTTCACTACGAAAGTCCGAACATAAAGATTTCAATCCCCTTTTTATTCCTAATTGTATGAATTAGGCTGTTGTATTTTATCTGAAAAAATACCGGCGAACAAAAATGCCAAACAACAAAAATAAATACTTTTGAAGATAATTTTTCACTGGAAGTCAACAAATGGCTGTTGTTCTAAAATGCTGCTAATAGTTCCTAGGCAATAACGGCATTCAACGTCAATCGGGAACATTCACTGTCTGTGTGATCTATCACTGTGGCATGGTATGTCAGAGCAGTTAAGTTACTGTAAGGAAGTATGAGGCTGTTGCAAGAACTTTGGTAGATTGATCTGCAAGACAATCGTAGCCATAACGATGATGATGACAATGTTAGATTTGATGTTGGCAGTTAACATATGAGTTAACATACAGTTTTTTGAATAGGTCAACGTCAGTCATATTCATAGATTTCAGTTCCATCATCAGCTGCATATGTGGTGTTATTTAGAAAGTCTAGCTGTATTTCTTGTTATATCATAATATACAGTATATAACCTTGACAAAATAAGTTCAGTCAACTGGGATAGGCTTTTTGTCAGTCACCATTTACACATGTATTATGAATTTGGAGAACCTATCTTCACTCCTTTTAAAAATAGTGCTAATGCTAAATTTGACCTTGATAAAACATGGTCAGTCATTTTCATCAGGCTTCTGATCCATCAGCAGCAGCATATGAGATATGACAAGAAAGAGAGAGAGACGGACTGACGGACAGACAGACAGATGACACACACATTTAGTTCCTTTTGGGATATCATTACATATCTTCAAAGTTTAAATATTGTTTCAAAATGCACAAGAACACACCATTTTACTTTCATTAGATATGAATAATCTCCGAATGGGACGTGCCATATAGCAGTTAAACTATTCCACTTAAAAAATCTATCTACTTTTTACTTCAGTATAAAAATAGTTACCGACACTTGTGACTATGCTGTTTCTGGGGATCTTCACATAAAACAAAATTTTTAGCATTAACTTAGTGATAATGTAGGATTTTATTCATTGACAATTGACCAGAATGCATCTCCAGATATCCAAAATCCCAGGGCTTCACAGCCACTGAAGACCAAAGACAAGTAGTTGGGTTAGCCATACCAATGAACAGGATCAATTATTATATCAGTATCAGAGAGAGAAGTGGCTCTGATTCTGTAAAGGAAGTGTTTACTTTGTTGACACAAGCAGTCTGATGGTACCCTTATGCAAAGTGCAGTGTGATAAGTCAACCACTGCACATTTTATTACTTGAATGGTCAACATTCAGGCAAACAATATGTAGGCCTGAAAGGTAAAGGAGAATATCAGTGTTACAGTTTATTTGACCAGAATGCGGTGAATTCAAGATCTCTTGAATCCTTGCAATTCTTCATACAGTATCACACCATACTGATTGCATTTTAGTTATGTGTATGAGCAGAGGCTGATGGAGCTTAGTATTAAAATATATATTTAGTTGCCAATACCCCCATTGCCACATATATAGGACAGCAGCAACAACGTCCTTTCAATCCATTATTAAACCATACTGTTTGTAAACTTATGATTTGTAAAAAAGAATGTATAATGAAACATAAATAATGCATTATGTTGATGGGCCACGAAATCTGGATGGGAAGTTGTTATAAGACTACAATTTCGATCAAATGAACAAACCTTTCAATCCTTTGGATCCTCTGTCTGTCTAATAAGATCACAATATAAACTTCATGAAGAGCCATAAATTGTGCTATATAAGTTTACTGTCTATAGCGCTACCCAATGAGAAACAAATACCACAAATCTACATGTACATGATAAAGCCAAATCCCCGAATCTGGCCTGGGGCATGTAGATGTGGCAATTAATTCATGAGAATCTTCCATTCGAAATGAGAATCTTCCACTCGAAACGGAAATACCTCATAATTGTGAATCCGAACGATTTCAAGGCCTAAGACTTTGACCTGGTCTCCTAATAACAAATACTTTCGTAGACTCATTGAACTCTTTCATTTGCAACATACTACATGTATGTCAAAGTTTTATAATGACTTCAATATAGCTCGAGGCAAATTAGAAATCAAATTATTCCTAAAACATACAGAATATCGGAAAAGAAAAAATAAACAAAGTATGATTTTCGAAGACTACCGTTAACGAATCATCGAGCTTCTTATGTTATCGTACAATACGATAGCCCAGCTAGTAGGCATATGCGAGGACTTCGATGATTTGTCTCCCATATTTGCTGATTGTACATATCCGCGCGTTTTTAGTTCCAGAGGGGAGGGGGTATTACAAACATGTCATTGTCCTTGTAGGCACTCAGCTACGAACGAGACAGTCCTCCTGTATACATCAACGCCATCATACTGGACACCTTCCAGGGGATCTACTCTAGCATGAAGTAACTGGAACCGGCGTGGAGTCAAGGGGTTTCTAGCAGGATCAAATGTAACATGGGGGTGATCTGTATTCAACAGGACATCAGCAGAAACTCCATTATGTGGGTCGGAAATTCCCCCTGTTTCGTGGAGTGGAATAAGTTGCTGGTAGTTGTGAAACAGTTGCAAAGGCGATCTGTTGTTCTCTGTTGAGACTTTCCTTCTGTTGTTGGCGCGGACGAATTCCTGCCACCGCTGGTTAATTCGAGGGATGCATACATAGTGAAGTCAGAATAAATCCGTTTCATTGTCTGGATCCAGGATCTGATCTCTCTCCATTTTATAGAATACTCTTTGGAAAGGATAATTCACCTGGGTATTCAAGTCTTTATTTAACCTTTCTACCCTCTCGATATGTACAGAGCTTCCGGCAACAACAGGTTTTAAATCTGTGCTTCTCTCATCATACGTACGACGCCATACATTACGTTCTCCCCTCCATGATCGGAACGAACCCTAATCGGTAGACCAAACTGGTCAACAGCTTGACTAAACAAGGCTACCACTGTGTCTGCGCGGGTGTTGTTGCTGCAGTGGCAATAAACGACTAGCAGCCTAGAGAATCCATCAATGCCACAATGGGTTACTAGTTTCCACCTAATCAACTTGATTGCCATCAATATGCCATAGGTAGTTTGGGCAGGGAACATAGTAAACAACGCGTTGGTCGGTCTTAGACTTTCGTGCGAGAATGCCCTCGGGGTCGATGGTCTGAACAATTTGGCGAACCTTAAGCTTGTGGCGTTGGACATGCTGCCCGGCTGATTCCAGATGACCCATCAAATATACCTCTCCAGCATTTGGGTGGCGTTCTTGGATGTTTTTTTCTCTTGTGGCAATGCTTCGTCGCTGGCACTGGAATATTTCCTTCTTGTTATTCCCAATTCCCCCACATTTCGATAGAGTGTGTTCCTTGAGATCCCAATTTGTCTGGATATTTCCGTCATTGTGCAGCCAATATCAATCATATTTCGAATACGATCTCTGTCAATTTCCATCTTCTTCCTACCAGATAATCGTGACTGCAATTAGAAAAAAAGAATATGTTGTACAGATATCAGATTAATTCTAAAGTCTGTCCAGTTTAGTTACTCGCCTGCTTTTGGAGCTTGTGACATATAAACGGTTAATTCGGAATGAATTTCTTTATTTGTCAGCGTGTACAATAAAGTAAAATCTAACAAATGATCAGCATTTCTCTGTGATATTTCTGATCAATCCCATTTGAACAACTATTTAATTATCCTCATATGTGCTGCGTGTACAGGGTGACGATATAACCTATTGATACTCGCAGCCAAAGGTAGAAAAGTGGCCATTGTCCAGGTGTCGAACCGAACATATACCTATTACATAATATTATGGCCGTATTTTACTTTGTCTGCGAGAGTATCAACACATTATGACGCCACGCTATGCGACTGAACTCCGGTATATGAAATAAGTTTTATGGCGTAATTGAGAATAGGCAATAATACTTTTTACGGAGATAATTGAAAAGTTATTTAAATACAACGCCATGTACATGACGGAGAATTGCGGACTCATTGTTATAAATTACCGTTATTTCACAGTAAATGTATGTTGGAGTTTACAGTACATTTAATCGTAAATGGCACACACGTAACATAGGTTGATATCTTTGCGCAAGAGATGGTCAGTTGCGGAAAACATCCGACACTTGCGTTGTACGATACAACATTCAGAGCATTATCAGAACACGCACTGGGACGGACGCAGCGGCTAACTTTAATTTTCGGTCTATAGTACGGTTTGGTTTTGGTTTTATCCATCTTCACATTTCAAGTTAAATACTACACAAGATATTTTTTATCTGACTTGGATTTGTGTCGCACTGTTCGGGTAATAATTGCACAGATTCGTTCTCGATTATATACGAAACTTGTGGTGAGCGGTAATTATAAAATACGATGCAACATTTTACAGCTCAAAGCCTGTTAAAAAGTGGTAATTGTAAAACACGGTGCAACGTAATTTTATAGTTGAATGTTCTGCCAGTACATTTACTGTGAATTTGCGGTGTGATTTTACAAGTGCATTTTTCTAGATTTGGGTTTGGTATACTTGATGCAAAAAAAAAGAATAATTTCTAGTTTAATTGAGCCCTTTCGCTCACAGATTCACGATCTGGACTGGAAGAGATGTCATCGTATTTATAATATTAGATTTAATATATAGAGATAATTAGATGGGTATATTTACTATGTCGTCAGTCTATAATTCATGCATTGACACTATCTCTGAATTGTGTGCGTTTTGTGTTTACTGGTGTCACTCGGCTTGGGACTTGGTTATCAATAGTTTCATAAATTAGTTGTTTACCGTAACAAACGGTGAAGGGCATTGCATGTCATATATAACTTTAATAGCTTGGAAGATTGTTTCAATTAAATCGAATCACATGAACCATTGCACCTTGCACCGGGAAATTAAATGTAAAAAAACGTGGATTTTAAAATAAATATATATGGTATGACAGATCAGACAGCATATCGTACAATCACGTTTGACTTTGGCTTTTAGTGAGAAAAAAAAAGTAAAATAAAATTGTAACATTGAGTCGATCTTAATTTTCCAGTGTTGAAGACTCGTGGGATTGACAAATTTGGGCGGGAGAAAGTGTGGATCAAGAAGCGACATCAACAACGATTAAACCAGCTAGCTTTTTCTGGAATAGGTGAATGATTAGTGTATGATAATCTACAATGAGCAGAGAAACATCAGATTCCAGGAATTTTGTTGCTTATAGATTTTGAGGAGGCTAGTTTTTATCTTGAACGACTTTTCCTAAGAATGTTTATTAATTCCACAAAACACACTGTCGGAGAACTTGTAAAGCAGTAGTCATACAGTTGATCTAAAACACTCAACATATGTCTGCCATTTGATGATTTGGAACGTACCTCCACATAATAATTCACAGCAACTGTACCGTGTTAATAATATATCACGCAAGAAATAACTTTGTAATTATCTCCGAACAAAACTATACCACACGGGACTTTCAGGACATCGCCACATCTTATCAGCTGTCGAATGGAGGGTAATAAACCAGCTTCGGAACCTAAAAATTATAGAAAATAGCTGAATAGGCTAACTCGCTTTATATTGTCTAACAACAACAACACCACGATTGAGGAAAGAGTGATATCTCCATATGTATAAGCTGGGTTGCGGTAGTTTACAGAATATACTACATTGCAAAACATGGTCAAACGCTTTTCTGAAATAAAATTTAACTTATATAGTCGTTTCCGTTGCTCAGTCTAGTTAAAACAGTAAACAAAACAGAGATCCATGGTTGTTGACCTATTAGGAATATATGATTTCTGTTTAAGATAGTGTGAGTATCTTTTGAACCGCGATTACTTTGTAAAAAAAAAGTCTCATCTGGAAAGGAATTACCGAAGCTATTAAAACATGTGTTTTTGCATCTTCTATATTCTCCCTAAATTTTCGTACCGCTGAATGGACACTGTAGAATTCCAAATAATTTATATTTAGGCAGTATTTTAAATGAAGACTCCATAAGGCAAAATCTTTCCATCTGGAAAAGGATTTTTCTGACCTATCTAACAGGAGAGAAGTATCATCTGCAAATTGTGATATTTTTAATTCCACGTCGCCAAGATTTATCCCCTTTATATCTTTGTTACTCCTAATTTTAATTGCCAAAATTTCGGCATATAAGATAAAAAAATATGGCGAAACAGGATCTCCCGGTCTACAGCTTTTACAAACATCAAAAAAGCCGAAAGATTCCCTTCTTGATTTACTGCTGATTTAATATTTCTGTAAAATACCCGAATCCATTTTTATATCAATGGACCAAATTGAAAAAAAAATCTAAAAAATCTGACACGAAATAGCACTGAAACGGGGCTATTTAAATGTCAAAATAGGCGGTTGAAATAATTCCACTAACTCTTTGATGTTTCATCCCATGGCGAAGAGCCACAAAATTTGTCTAGTCTCACACAATTCGCTCAAAAACGATCTCTGAAGAAATAGTGTAATTGTACATGTACATGTATATATTGAAAAAAAAACTTCTAACAGATGGGACAAATTCCTTATTTATTGTGAAACCGATTTAATGATATGATAAATAACGTCTTCTCTGCATGTTACCAATATTTGCGAAACATTTAACTTTTTCAGCAGGGGATTATGGAAAGCATATCCATCAGCAGTAAATGACAAAAATTCAGTATTGGGATACAATGTAAATGTCTTATCATCAGATGGACTGGAGCTATGCTGGGATTCATCCTCTCATAGCATCATATTATATACATGTACCTCCTGCTGTCAGTTAGTACACCCCCAGTATGGGAGGTTACAAGTGATAGAGTAAACACAGAATTACTCTGATCATTGTGTGAATGGAGCTACTGACCTGGGTCATGCATGTGTATAGAGGGTCTGCTAGAGGGGATGTGTGTGTGTAAATCCTCAAATTACATACTGTGAATAAAAAACTAGAATTTCTTGCCACCATGGTAAACTTATAAGTATGCCTTAAATTATTTTCTTCTGCGTATATTAAGTGTACTGGATAAATTTTTTATCAGCCAGCGATTTATGACATCCTCTCAGGAAAACTCTCTACGGCAACCCCAGAATGGTATCCATATTGTATTCATGCTCTAAAGCAGCAAAACTCTGAGAAAATGAGATTTGAGCATACATAAGAATATCAGAAAATATTTAACTTCACTAATACAGACCTGGTGGTGCAAAATCTAGTCAAAATAGTTTGCTAAACTATCTGCAATATCTGAATAACTTGAGGACTCTTTTTTCTGCTTTTCCTCTCAAACCCTAAAGCAGTTCAATAAACAACCAGTCAACCTGGCAACGGCACTACTTGTGCTCAAGTTTTCTCTCAGTATTAAAACAGGACCATTAGATCCCACGGTCTACATCGCCCAGTAAAAAGTTCATCCAAGACTGCACGTGGTCATCCAAGACTGCA
Organism: Hanleya hanleyi; assembly: GCA_036873755.1. Classification (NCBI taxonomy): domain Eukaryota; kingdom Metazoa; phylum Mollusca; class Polyplacophora; order Lepidopleurida; family Hanleyidae; genus Hanleya; species Hanleya hanleyi. The sequence goes on along the minus strand of JAVTVY010056958.1, from coordinate 15,384 downwards.
CGTGACCACATCGAGTAATGACGTCACATCTTGATAATGTTAGCCAATCTGAAAGAGTAATGTATTCTCCCATCTGTAAAAGCGGGAATTCCCACAACGTATACTCCTTTCATTGCCGAATCTATCATACTGTACTGCTCTACCCCGGTATCTCTCCCCCGTTAGATGGACAAACACAGTTTAAGCACGCAATAGTAGGTCACGATAACCTTACATACAGGTCACAACGAACATTCAACTTTAGCCTCGAATATAACGTGGCCTGATATACGCCTATATGGTATCTCGATTTCATAGAAAGTGAACGGTAATGTTAAAATGGTCGTATGACTCTGGGATTGTCACGGCAAAAGGATGGCAGAAATGTTCGGGAAAATCACTTTTATTTTCAGCACAGATGTGCTTAGTGACGTGGTCATTTCGTGTGATCACGTGCAGTCTTATTTAGCCACGTGCAGTCTTGGATAAAATTTTGTCATCTTGAATGTTTTTTTTGACGTCTTGGCCCAAAATTACACCTTGAATGAAAATCAACGCTCGTCTTGGACAAAACTTGTTCCGTATCGGACATGAATAATACCGTTAAACTGAAATATGCCATCAGGCCGCTATACACGTTCTATTTGCCATGTGTAGTTTTAGCGTTTTAGTTATATTCAGTTCTTTTAAGCTTAGATTACGCCAGTAGTCAGTAGTGGCACTGCTGTTCTTGCCTTTTATGATTATTATATTATTGTTTAGGGACTCATAGAAGACAGGTTTCACCAAATGTGCCTCCTCCATAAATAGAGTATTATAATAATTATTAGAAAAAGCAGAAGACTGGGACACCCTAAAATCAGTTCCAAAGTTCCAAAGCTCTCTCAAGCTCCATCTCCGAGTTCCAAGCTCCACCTCCAAAGCTTTAAGATTCCATCTGTTGTAGTGCTGGTTAAGATATGCTATAAAATGTTGTGGATTCAGATTTAAGGTTTTTATTACCTATAACTTTTATTCTCCTTAAAATGCGGCCATGGATGTTAAATGAGGTCTTACAATGTATATGTTCAGTTTTCCTCGTTTTTCTCAATTTTTGGTTGGGATATAAGTTCCGGTGATTAGAATAGTTACAGTTCGAATTCCTTCTGACTGGAAGGTTGTAGTGTGCCTTGGGCAAGGCCTAATGGAACCACTGTGCACTTCTTAAAACAATTAAAAAAATTTAAACCCATGAACTGTTTGACTGGCGTTATGATTACTGCAAAATATTGTTTTAATAGCCGTTCGAAACAATTGGCAACAGAATATTAACTAGAGACTAGTCGGTCTCATGAAATAACTTGATAATATAGAATTTTATGATGATAATAAGCAGGAAAATATTCTTGATATCACCCTACATGTACTCGCAATTTCATTAGGACAATGAAACAAGTAATATCTCATACATTGTACCCATCTATCAAAAATGAATTGCAAAATTAGGACTAAATAAATTAAGGGAGCATATCTAAGGCGAATATGTGTGAAAGATGAGTTTGAATTTGAAACATTCTCATAGTATTAGGAGAGACGTTGGCACTTTTGTACTTTTCCCAGGGCATTGTCCGATCACGCCAGTTTAAGCCAAGTGTATTATGATACGCATTTATTACATCTTGAGCTTTCATTCTCCAGATGACGACTTTACAACGATTATTATGGATCAGAATACTGATCAGTGATACGGATTTGATATTTTTCGAACATCATGATGTCTTGCCGGCATCATTGAAAACTGTTGACCGCTTCTCTCTTGCAGGAACTAGCCATGTTTATGTAGACTATGATTGTCTTTTTTGAATTCGGTGCTAATACTGTTATATGGAATATGGAATAGGTCGTTGGATTATGGACGCGGATATTCTTCAATGAACGATGACTGAATTATGAACGACGAACCAGACGCTTGCAAATTGATTTCCTGATTTAAATTGCTCAATAGACTATGTGAGGAAGGTATAATTCACCACTAGCTCATAACTTTAAGAGTCAGGGCGAACAAGTTTCATGACCTCAGCGACTGAACCTCACCGAGTATGGTTGGCGCTGGTGGACAAAATTTCACAAATAGCCCTCGGGCTAATTCGATTTAATCCTAGGGCTAATTCGATTTAATCCTGGGACTAAATCGACCAATCGTAATACATTTCCTAAACCCCGGGTTATATTCTTTTAGTTCTCGGACTAAATGATTTAGCCCTCGGGTTGATTTGATCCAGTCCTGGACTGAATGATTTAACCCGCGGACTAGATGATTTAACCCGCGGACTAGATGATTTAGCCCGCGGACAAAATGCATTTAATCCTAGGTCTAATTCGATTTAGTTAGGGCTAAATTGACCAATTGTGATACATTTCCTAAACCTCGGGTTATATATATTTAGCTCTCGGGCTGAACGATTTAGCCCTCGGGCTTGAATATTTAACCCTCGGATTGGTTGAATCAGTCCTCGGACTGAATGATTTAACCCGCGGACTAGATGATTTAGTCCGCGGGCTGGATTATTTAGCCCGAGGGCTAGATTGTCCAATCAAGTGTGCGTTTCTAGACCGCATATTAATCAAGAGCAAGATAAGAAGATGGCCACGTGGTATAAAGTTGGCGCGTTTGTTCATTTTGATCCTTGAAATTTTCCATTATTCTTAATGTTTAGAGATTTTGTTACAGTATGTAGAACTCCCAGGCTCGGAAAACTGAAGACAATGCCGATAAGCCTGTTTCACAAGCCTGGAGTTCGGCAAATTAACAAGCCTACACCAGTGTTCCCGTTAATCTTGGCTTGTAGTACCATGGGAATTCTGCCCAATTCTGCCCGTACAGCAGCATTACATGCCTTTTTGTTCACCCCAAGAGTAAACTTGCAAAACTTGGTATGAACGCTTTCAATTGGGGAACATTCATGAATATCTCAACAGCCCAAATTTCGGAATTATATAAAAGAATTGGTTTGACCATGCTATCAAAAATCTTTGTGTACATGTAGTGCTGTATAACTACCAGGCCTGGTACATCAAAGCCTATAAGGGAGCAGATTACCGCCGTAAAACCGATGATAGCTTATCCAGCTGCTCTCAATGCAAAGCAAACACAAGCAGGATTTAACCCACAAATTCAGTATGTGTTTACACTTTACTGTTATCATGTCAAAGTGTTATTACTTGACAACGGGCAGTCATTTGGGGTCTGAGACTGACAGCCGAACAAATATGTAAGGATCAAAATGAACAAGCGCGCCAACTTTATACCACGTGGCCATCTTCTAATCTTGCTCTTGATTAATATGCGGTCTAGAAACGCACATTTGATTGGACAATCTAGCCCTCGGACTAAATAATCCAGCCCGCGGACTAAATCATCTAGTCCGCGGGTCAAATCATTCAGTCCGAGGACTGATTCAATCACTCCGAGGGTTAAATATTCAAGCCCGAGGGCGAAATCGTTCAGTCCGAGAGCTAAATATATATAACCCGAGGTTTAGGAAATATATCACAATTGGTCAATTTAGCCCTAACTAAATCGAATTAGACCTAGGATTAAATGCATTTAGTCCGCGGGTTAAATCATCTAGCCCGCGGGTTAAATCATTCAGTCCAGGACTGGATCAAATCAACCCGAGGGCTAAATCATTTAGTCCGAGAACTAAATGAATATAATCCGGAGTTTAGAAAATGTATTACGATTGGTCGATTTAGTCCCAGGATTAAATCGATTTAGCCCTAGGATTAAATCGAATTAGCCCGAGGGCTATTTGTGAAATTTTGTCTACCAGCGCCAACCATGACCGAGAGGTAAGAAAGACCACCCCACATAGAGAAAATCAAGACAATGCCGACGAACGATAATATGAATCAGAGACTTGCAAACTCGTTGAAATGAGATGAAATGTAATGATTTGGGAGGATAATCAGACCGTTGCGCGCATTCGTTATCTCCCAGTCTTGTGCATTCTTGGTGAAGAATACAAGAAATCTGAAGGCCAGAACAATCTCTGGTATTCCATCTGTCAGAGAAAATTTTTGTCATTTGTGTCCCCGGCTTAATGCATTAAGGTGCAGAAATGGTTATTATTGTGTCGCATGCTATTTAGCAGATTTACTACTACGCAAATAATTTCTAAAATCAGTGATATTTAGAAAGGGGTGTGCTACTTCGAAGATACTATTAATTCCTGTTAGTTTTTAGATTCTCTCCTTCATACGAAAATGGTTTATGAAATACCATACTTGGTCAAAATGTATGATTTTTGGGTATACTCTCAAGTATTACTTCAATATAACACTAATTTTGGAAGCCTTGCGTCTGAAAGGTAACGAACCCCCTAAAACAACTGAAGCCTTTATCGATGTAGAGCATGCAGCGATAAGAAATGAGTATGATTTAACGTAGCTTTGTACAATATTTCAATCATATCCCGACATATCAGTACTATTACTTTTTACACCCGATACACCAAGGATATGTCTGCATGGGAACCCCACGGGACGATAGAAATGTATCAATTATTATATCTCAACAATAAAAATAAGCAAGTTAATCTCGGGTTTGCAATATCCTTGGACAATACTCCCTGGTCCCGATAACAGCGGGCGGTGCATTTACGCATAGCTGGCCGTATGAGTTTTGGCTCATTAATCGGGTATCTATTTAACCTAGGAAATATTTTTAATAGACGATAAGTGGAATATTTCTATCCTGATGTTGTCCAAATATGTATCATAAATAAAAATAATGGTTCCTTCTGGGAAGAGTAGGAAAAGTTTATTCATATTTATTATATTTACACCAGTTATCAATAGATAAAACCCCCGTCCCATGCTAAAGAGATAGTGGAAGACCAGAATAGCGAACTAGGACACGCAGTAACCCACTCGTCAATGCACCTGTCGCTGCTATCGGGGCAAGATAGTATTGTCTAAGTATTAACTAGGATTATGGTACAAACCTGGGATTAGACACTCAGTTTTATGACAATACCAATACAATGTTCAGCTGATATCCAGAGCTCACTCCAATCGGTGGGGATTTGATTGACAAAGGCTCATGCACACAAAAGTGCGCGTCTCATTTTTCGCTCGAATCTATACATGACGGTATAGGTACAGCGAGTGGGAGATTATCTGATACCAAGAGGATGTTCAGATATCATGAATTCCACCGTGACGGAATCACCGTTGAGAAGACTTTCTTTTTATTCAAAGCCATGTACTCGGAAGTTCCGTGGTCATACCCATGTAGTTTCATGTTTAGCTTTCTATTCTATATGACATCTGTTTACGGATCCACGAAAAATCTACAGATGATCCAACATTTTCAGTAAATCATGCCTCGAAATTTTCGTGATTGAATCAACTGAAGCGTACATGACTCTTGACTGGTATTGCTTATCTGTTTTTGCTGCTCTGTTTCAATCTGATTATACTTATATGACATCTCTTACTAACATACAGTACCCAAGGATGATCAGATTTTTTCTCGTGAGAAAAACGCGATTGGATCATCACAGGGGTTAAATCTTGTCCGTGACGGAATCACCAAATAATCGTGACGGAATCACGAGTGCGCTTTTCAAATCTGTACTGTAAAAGAGCTTTATTAATTACATGTTTTCTCAAAAAAAAAATATTCCTATAGAATGAATTTATCACTTCTACTTATAAAATTAAAACTCTAAACTCTTATTTTTACCGAGGTATACAGTTTCCGCCACATGCATATCTTTTCTACAGATGTTTCAAAATAGTACCGGTATAGTTTTCAGTAAAATGCAACTTTTCTTCCTTGACAATTTCGAATTTCCCGAGTTCTTCAGGTTCAAAAATTGCGGGAAAAATATTTCGCGATTAAATCTCTGTTATTGACGTGTCCCCGAGATTATGGGAAGCGAATATAACTAGAGCCTATAGGCTATTATATGTCTAACAGGCCTTGCATACAGAAATTCCATCAAATAGTCTGATTTGATAGGACTGGAACTAACAACTGCGCTGAATTGATCACAGCAGGGCTGATTTCATTTCAACTAAATTATCAGCAATCCTTTTGACCAGCCCGATAAGTTGGCCACATGAACAACACTCATGGGGCACCAGCCCCATCAATATGCAATGACTTGCCTAATGGTTTAACCAAGCCCAACGAGTCTCAATCTCCACCAACACGGTATTATAGAAAGATTTTGATCAAGCTAGAAAAATACACGAGTACTACAACATTAATGAAGTTCTAATCTGATATTCCGGGAATCCACCAATGGAATTGGAATTTTGTGATGTCATATTTTCCAAATGTGAGCATAAATATATGCCAGAGCTTTCCAAGTTATAATATTGATTATTCATAGTATTGTGCAACTATTTTTTTTTTGTACATGAGGAACCAGAGGTGCTACAACCCCTCAGCCCCTTAACAGTCTCGATCAAGATGTTTTTTGTGTGCAGGAGTTTGGAGGCATAGTTTAGAATTATGGCATTTGTATACGCTCATGTATCAACCACTGATTGAACCATTGGGCTTAATAAAATTAATATCAGGCTTCACAGGCACCGTTTTGAAGAGAAAAAAAGATGTGGGAGAGAAGCTCTCTGCCCTTTTTTTTGTCCCGACCAAATATAGCCATCTTTACTGGCAAACCGATGCAGTAGTATAACACAATTTGCATAAAACAACATTTTGACTCAATGTTCAAGCACATATGTTTGACGAAACTTTGAGAAAGAAATGTGTTAATACAACCAAAACAAAACAACCCTCTGGATATTCCCGGAAATAACTGCTGCCACCTGTAAGCACAAGTGGGTGAAATGCAATCCCAAGCCCATGACATGATATATACATATCACATTTGACAAGAATCCGATAAGTGGTTCTCAAGTTATTGCCTGGAAATGAATTTTGCATTTTGCCACCACCAGGTGGCATCCAGCTGTTAGTGCAAGTGAGTGAAACGCAATCCCAAGCGATATCTCATGACATGTTATATGCATACCAAATTTGAGAACAATCTGTAAGTGGTTCTCAATTATTGCCTGAAAACGAGTCAGATTAGATTTTGCCACCAGGTGGCACTACCTGTAGTTGCAAGTGGATTGAGAAGAAAACATTGAACGGTTCTCAAGTTAATGACCGGAAACAAATTTTGGATTTTGCCACTAGGTGGCACCACCTGTCAGTGTAAGTGGGTGAATCGCAATCCCAAGCGACAGCTCATGGTATTTTCATATCAAATTTGAGAAGAATCTGATGAACGGTTCTCAAGTTATCGCCTGGAAATGAATTTTTGGATTTTGCCACCAGGTGGCGCTACCTGTATTTGCAAGTGGATGAAACACAATCCCAAGCGACGCCTCGTGTTATGGTATATTGATTTGATTTGCCCGCAAACAAATTCTGGACAGTCAGATGGGCGGACACAAACTGTCCAGAGGGTTAATGTCATTCAGCTACACACATTTATGCTCACCCATTCTCATCGACAAGTGCTTTCAGAACACGTGATCGGAATGCAGAACCATTAAGATGGGAGGGCTACTCACTGAAATTCACTATGCTACCATCTTTGTTGTCTAAATTTGATGTAATTAGACGAATGATCTGGTTTTCCTCAGTTTTACTAACTTACCAGATCTCACACGATTTCTCGAGAAGCATGCGACAGGATATTAGAGTAAGGCGACTGGAAAAAGTACCTCTCCAGAGAGGTTTACAAAAATTATTTTTTGCAATGAAACCATCGAATTAAATATTTTGTATGCTAAATATCACCATATTTCACTGAATTATGATGTTTCTTTGGTGTTTATACATGTAATGGTCAATATTTTTGACATGCTTATTTGGGCCTATGAATATTATCGAGATGTGATGAGTCACCTTGTTTGGAAAAGAAGCACGCTCTGTCATATTTAGAACTGTGTGGAATTGAAGCGCTAAATTTGATTTCTATGTCAACAAATGGGTTGAAAAGTAAGCTTATTTGCGGAAAGTTTGAATTCGATATCTACTATAGTTTATTTCCTATTGAATTATCTTTATTTCGTTGTGACATCGAAGGCAAAATGGCAAGATTTCTGCACACGTGCAGAGTCGAAAATGTATGTACGGTCAGGTGATTCCGGTGAAATGGATAATTTTGCTTGTAGGATACCAGGGTATCCAAAACTTAGTTGAGTCATTTTATTTATCCTTTTCCTGGCCTGTTAATATATTCCATTCTGAAAGTCGCTTCCAAAATTTTGTGTCAGTTCATTTCATTTTTGCTTCACGAAGGTATTGAAAACATTTTCAAAAAAAAAGAGAAATACCGGTACATTTCTTGTCCTTTCATGACTCATGGTATCATTGCGTCATAAAATTTGGTCACTCTAACGATGAGGGGCGCGTTTTTGGAAATTTAGACTTTTCGAAAATCTCATAGATAAGGATGATCCTTAAACTGGTATTATTGATGGTATTGATGGTATTATTTTTTCCAAAAGGTAATTCTTCCATCTCATTCAGACCGACATTGCTGATGTTCCTAATCGACATCTAACATTTGTAAAAGGCAGTTCTCCTGGTGATGCAATACAGGGAGGACATGTCCAGTCAAAACTCTCCAACCTCTGTAACCATCAATATTCTGCAGGAGTAACCTGGACACATTTTAATATGCTCCCAATATTCACAGGTGTCACAGGACACAGGTAGCAGTCCTTGTATATCGGAGGACAAATATTGCGAGATGTGACACTGGAGGCCATATTGGGTCGAAGTATATCTATAGAGACCTCCCCCCACCCCACCCCCCCCCCCCTCCCCTCCCGCAAACTTTCCCTCTCCCCCACCCCCCACCAACCTTTACTCTTTCCCTAACCCACCACGGACTGCTGCCTGTGTCACAGGATAAAGCTCTGTGATTTGCTGCAACACATTTCCCTTACATTTTGCACGGATTCCGAATTGGACCTGGGTTGACTTCAATGTCCCCAGCTAGTTTGGTGACACCATAACAAAAAGACTATACAATGGCATTGGGTCGCTTCGCAGGCAAAGTCCAACGATATGATGTCCTGGTATGACCGGTGTTGTTACTCGCCTAACCCACAGGCCACACCAACATAGTGCCACAGTTGAGTTTTCCAGAGTGATGATTTGTTATACATTCCCCACCAGGATCTAGTTTGTATTTAAAACATATTCTGTGCTCTTCCATAGAAGAGGCGTTCATTAGGGTCGAGTAAAACCTCACCATTCCAGCAACAATTATAAAAGTCGATAGAGGAGTGTAACAACGTTAACACATTAAAATATGTTTTTTGTATTCCTGTTCAATCAAGGGATATCACTCATTATCTCATCTGTCACCATTCCTGCACAAAAATAGTTTTATACATTGGGTGCATGTAATATGCAGAGACCTTTCCATGAATATTTCAGAAGCAGAATGGGGAAAAAACATTTATGAATACAGGGAAATTATTACGTAAATGATTTGACCACCACTGGATTTTAGAAACTAACCATAAAAAGATAATGGAGAGGGTCTTGAAGGGTGAGATTAAATGGTGAAAATTCCAAACTGTAACTCAACACACATATTTCATCAAAATGTAAATGAATACAGGCAAAGCGAAATATCCCATTGTTTTCTAAAATGAATTACACCTATACTGGTATCACTTAATACTAAATTACTGTTTGAACAAGCTTTCTAATGACAATGAGTTAGCCCTACAAAATCACTCAACATGTGCCTCTCAAAATCTGTGGTTTAGCAGACGACATATTTTGAGCAAGAAAGTAGTGCCACTGAAAAATTAATGAATACATGTATAACGAAAGTGCAGAATGACAACGACCCCTTGGGATCCCCTTTAATAAATCACAGCTTCTGAATGATACGTGACTATGTGAAATCGAAAGTTACATTGTGTTTATGTGTGCGGTTCACTTACCTGATGGAATTCAACGCTGTAATTTTCCTAGAATGAACTATAATAATCCGGGATACAGACAATGCCTCGAAACCCCGGTGAAGTTATCTCAAACGATCAGTCGGGACGGAGAAGTGACCCTGGTGAGCTACTTGCTTCGCTGTAGATGACGTCAGTCAGGAATTCGGAAGTCGGTTTCAGTGAATATGCAGATTAGGGACAGTGAACTTTGCGGTCGTCGTGTGAATTAACTAGAGAGAGTTGGAAGCTGAGATTTACCAGTTACGTCAGTTATGAATTATGGTTTGTTCCTCCATAGCCATATTTATCCAGCGAAGTCCAGATAAACTGATCGGTAAGTGTGATTCTTTGACAATAAAGAGGGCGCTGGTATCTTCGACGTCTGTTTCTACCTTTATCCACAGAAGAGTGGTAGCCCTATATAAGCCGGACTCTCGCTGAAACGACAGAGACCAGCAGAAACATCGAGGTGAGAGCACACGCAAAATCTATTGGGGAGAAGAAATCCAATACATTGCCGGGCCGTGACCAGGTCGCCGAATTGGAGAAGTGCCGCCGCCGAATTTGTGCCGCCGCCGGGCCGCGACCAGGCCGCCGAATTGGAGAAGTGCCGCCGCCGAATCCTATAGCATCATTGCATACATTTACACACACTCACAATCACACGTCCGGGCTGTGTTTACTCTACTTCGATCTCTACCTATTTCAACCGTATCGCACAGTTGTTTGGGTATTGCGCTGGGAGTTAAGAGTATAGACACTTATCGTCAATGGTTATTCCTAATCTCTACTGTATGATAGTGCAGGCTCAGCTCTGGGAATTAACTAACGGCGTTAGTGTTGATAGCATGGCCATACCTTTATGATATCGATTAAGCTGTATCCGGTAGGAGACGCTCGTCTCTGTGAAGAGGGTATAGCTAGGCAAATCATACACAGTTCCTACCTAAACAATTATTCATGCACACACGTACTTAAATACACAACGTACAGGTTGAAATATATTCATGCTAACACCCACAAGCTATAGGTTCGAGCCTACAGCTTGACAAATATACACCTTCCCAGTCAATCGTACGATAAACGATTATCCATTCACGCCTCCATAAGCATAGTCTCTCACCACCCTGTACATATATTGAGTAATTCACGGCCAATGATATATTGCTACTGTCTGATACAGTAGTATATAAGGGGGAATCCTTGACCAGATGCCCATCTATTGCGGATGACCATGCAGTAGTATAGAGTGAGGGTTCAAGGGCCAGCTGACCATACAGTAGTATAGAAGGAGGGTTCCTATACCAGTTGACCATACAGTAGTATAGAAGGAGGGTGCCGATTCCAGGTGCCCATACAGTAGTATAGGAATAGGGTTACTTATGGTGTTCCATTTCGGCCATTTTTGCGTCGCGCGTCGTAGGCGACGGGAAGAGCGACGTCGCCCACGACGTCGCCCGCGACGTCGCCCTTCCCGTCGCCCTTCCCGTCGCGTTCTTATAATGTTAAGAGATAGAACGCGACGCGACGTCGCCCTTTTTAAACGCGACGTCGCCCACGACGTCGCGGGCGACGTCGCCCTTCCCGTCGCGCGTCGCGCGCCGCTTTAATCAACACGACGCGATGGGCGACGTCGCCCACGACGTCGCTCGCGACGTCGCCCATCCCGTCGCCCTTCCCGTCGCGTTCCTATAATGTTAAGAGATAGAACGCGACGCGACGTCGCCCTTTTTAAACGCGACGTCGCCCACGACGTCGCGGGCGACGTCGCCCTTCCCGTCGCGCGTCGCGCGTCGCCTTCCGGTATTATAGGACAAAATCGATCTGCGCATGCTTAGGGAGCAGCTTTTGCGATGTGGATCGTATGGCGAGGCCGTCATTTCATGAATGATCTCTGCCACTATCGATGAAGAAAATGTCGGCGTAAATGAATAATGCTTATCCTGCATTATCGTATAGCTTTTAAACGGTGTTAAATATTAGTCCATGCTTGGAATGATGCCTGTTATGAAATTATCTCTCGGAAAGTCTGTAACTCGCTGTGTTGTACTACACACATTATATTTTGGCTTCCAATAGATATGCGCAACCCCCATATCCGTACACGAGTGAATGTGTGTGTGGCTTTTATGTGTGCTTTTATGTGTTTGTGTGTTTTCGTTTTTCAGATATCCTTACAGTATACCTCCTTATGTTACTACAATGACCAGGGCGTTGAAAATATCCTTTTATTTACTGCTGTCCAACACTGTATACCGGTACTCAACCTGTCACGTCCCGACAGATTGTAGTAGATCTTTTAGCTTTCAATTTAGCAGAGAGAGATAGTCCTATAGCTCTCAAAAAGAAGAAAAAAAGAAAGAAATTATGATGGAATTGAAGTCATTTTACTGTGAGAATTATGTTCTCTCTATTCTTTCTAACAATTGATTGAAGAATATTAGTTTTTCTGCACTCTTCGAATTATCCGGCATTTCCACGATCGTACTAGACGTTTGACGACAATTGAACTTCAAATATAAGACGAGTTCTTGGAGTTCGGGTAAGTTGCTCTTAACTCATGGCCGTAGACAAGGGGGGCATGGCCCCCTCCCCCCAAATATTTGCAAGACAAACAAAAAATAGACGTGTTTGTGAAATACATATTCCCCATGCGTGTTTGTCAGAGGGGAAAGTGGTCGAGCAGACGAAACGAGGCATGTTTAAGCATACAGTTAATAGGGGAGTTCCGAATCGCCTTTTACATCTAGACTGCTGGCGCTCGTGTTGTTAAGAGTTGAGAGTGATTCTTGGCCTTATTTTCTACGAAAATCTGTCGTCGATAATTGCATGTATAAAATTCTCTAATCGAACTTGTAAATCAATGAGAAAATCAAGTCCGTCTCGGTGCACCAGCGCGGGCAGTTGCGAATCACTTTGGTAAGAAGCGGATCACGCCATCTAGCGGTCGTGAGTGGTCATTTATCACCAATATCCCAATAGGCGAAAAATGTGGTATCACATGCCTGGACTTTGTTGGATTGCCATCACTGAGGCAGAAATTGTTCATAGACAACGACGGCCTGATCTGTCTGACCATGCCTGATACGGAAATTATCCTCACTAATTAATTTAATTCTCTCAGGATTTGGATAGTTCGTTATTTGTTCACGGACGACACCATTCATTTAAGATTGAACCTGACGGACCTGGTTCAATTCAAACCTGTCGAAAATGTTTCCCCATCTGACCTGATATACTGCATGGAATTCAGATTCAAATTTAAGAAAGTTACACACACGTTCCATCGTGTTGCTGACAGCTGAACGAATTCTACTCGCATATTCAACATTACAATATATAAACTCTCTAAATGGATATCGGACATCTATTTAGCATCTATATTTGGACAAAAGAAAATAGAGGAAAGGACACACAGATATATTTCCACAATTTTAATAATGAAATCTTTAATTTTGAAATCTTTGGTATGTGTGTGGTGGGGTGGGGGAAGGGGAGGGGGGAGGGGAGGGATGAAGACTATATCCCGTTCTGTGACTAAAGCAATAACTTTGCCCAAGAGACATTTGTCCGTGTGCAGTCTTCAATGTCACAATTCGTAATCCGGAATTGACATCTCTAATGCCGCATTATGTTACAATGCTGGCGAGGGTTATCGCAAATCATTAGATATTGTGCTTGACCATTAATATGATTCAGTCACTGAAACGAATACTGAAATTATCACTTAAAGCCATTTAATTTCTCGTAGATTCAACAAAAGAAATCACACGCGTTTTTGTCCCAGCGTGAATTTGCCATTGGGTGGTACCGGAAGCATTACCATGCCGAATTGACCGAGAAACAAACAACGCAGTTCGGTTGTTCGACATTTATTTGGGTCCACAGAAACAGACGTTCCAATAAAAATAGAAAAGATTTACACAGATGCTTTATTGCAAGAAATATAAGGCGTTCATTAGGAAAGTTATCCGCCGGTCACCGTGATTCGGAACCCACAAAACTACTGTATAAATTCCCTCAAAAATGTACAAAACACGTATTCCCTCCAAAACCACAACCTGGATGAGTCGCTGAGCTAATTAGTTTGCACACCGTTTTTTTGTGTTGACCAAGTTTGAGGTTGAATAACCCTGGAAAGAAAATACCCACACATAAAAGCAAGAAAAGACAAAAAAAAACTGGTTACAACGTGTGCGTTTTAATGTTGAGTTTTATTCACTGGGAAAGGCCAAGAACGCATCTCCAGTCATCTGGGATACTGGAGCTTCCGAGGCCTAGGCGGCCCCTGGACCCTCGCCTTATTGTGCTGTCATAGTATAGCTCCCCCCCCCCCGTCCCAAATCTGAAAACTTGTCTACGTCCTTACGTAACTGCAGGGCTTCTTTCCTCAATTTCAAGAAAAATTTAAATCTCGTTGATATGCACTCTTAAAATAATTCATGGATTTTGTTCCAGGTTTTATTCAGGCCATTTGACTACAATTGTGTTTCAAGGATGAATTTTTTAAAATTTTTCTTGAAAATGAGAAAAGAATCTTTGCAGTTAAGAGCAACTTACTCGAACTCCAAGAACTCGTCCTGAATTTTAAGTTCAATCGTCTAGAACGATCGTGGACATGCCGGACGATTTAAAGAGTGCAGAAGTACTAATATTCTTCAGTCAGTTCTTAGAAAGAATAGAAAGAACAAAATAACTTCAATTCCATCAAAACAAAATTTCTTTCTTTTTGAGAGTTATGGGACTATCTCTCTCCGCTAAATTGAAAGCTTATAGATCTACACTACAATCTGTCGGGACGTGACAGGTTAAGTAACGGTATACAGTGTTGGACAGCAGTAAATAAAAGGATATTTTCAACGGCCTGGTAAATGTGGAGGTATACTGTAAGAACAACTGAAAACACAAACACATAAAAGCACACAGAAAATCCACACACACATACACGCGAAATCCAATGGGAATAAAGAAATTCAAGACGATGTACGGATGTGGGGGTTGCGTATGTTTTTTGGAAGCGAAGATATAATTTGTACAGTACAACACAGCGAGTTGCAGACTTTCCGAGAGATAACTTCATAACAGGCATCATTCCAAGCATGGACTAATATTTAACACCATTTAAAAGCTATACGATAATGCAGGATAATCATTATTCATTTACGCTGACATTTTCTTTATCGATAGTGGCAGAGATCATTCATGAAATGACGGCCTCGCCATACGATCCACATCGCAATAGCTGCTCCCTAAGCATGCGCAGCTCGATTTTGTCCTAAATACCGGAAGGCGACGCGCGACGCGCGACGGAAAGGGCGACGTCGCGGGCGACGTCGCGGGCGACGTCGTGGGCGACGTCGCGTTTAAAAAGGGCGACGTCGCGTCGCGTTGTATCTCTTAACATTATAAGAACGCGACGGGAAGGGCGAC
>JAVTVY010056957.1:0-29286 GCA_036873755.1 Hanleya hanleyi | reverse complement strand
CATCAGGGCCTGCACAGCAGCCTGTATCTATAAGTACAGACAGCAAAATCACATCATTATGATACAGAACTGAACCAATCATGAACACACAAAGTAAATCTCATCTTCATACACTTGCCGACTTCTTCGTTCACACCTTGAATAAGCTTTGTTATGTCAGACCATCTAAAACATCCAAACTCCGAGGTTTAAATTTCAGCTACAAACATGACAAACCAGTGATGAACAAATCAGAACATACACAACGATTGTGTGCAGGGTGACATATTCTCTCAGTATAGTGTGAGGGAGTGGGTAGGAATAAACGTCATTTTCAACAATTTTTCAGTCAAATCACAATGGTGCCTAAATGTGCCAGGACATCAGAGTGGCCAGTTTCTATTATCCTGGACACTCTCAGCATAGTCACTTCATTAATCGTAATATGGTGGTAGGTGTGACCAGATATATAGGGCAGCCAATAAATAACCCATTCATATAACATGTTTCGAAATTCAAATGGATTCGAGGTCTTGACAATTCATTATATTTATACATTCAAAAATCATGAAATATGACATCGACCATACCATAGATCTATAACATGCAGTACTGTAGAATTTGATGTTTCCGGACCGGTCTGTGCATGTGTTCATCTTTGATCGTAAAAAACAGTTGAGTCCGGTACAAAAATTATTTCTGCAAAATGTTAGGGGTTTCAAGAAGATTTGGAGCACAAACATCCCAGAACTTCCCGCTCATATTGCCGAAACTCACTCAGCTGTCAAATATTTGAGCACAAACTCTGTCCTTAGCAACAGTGTGTTGTCGTGCGCCATTGCCTCAAGATCGTGTGATATCACCGCTAGACAGCATCTTCACATTTCAAATATATACTACACTAACGTTCCGTCATTTACCTTCACCTAATGAATAGATTAAATTGTTCAAACCGGGAAATGCATGTGATGTTTTCTTTGATGTCTGCCATTGTGATTTCTGAATATGGCAAGTGATGGTTGTATTGATGTTAATTTCTTTCAAATAGCCAATCAAATTTGAATTTTAAAGAGGTCATACATTGCACTTTTCCTAATATGGACCGCGTAATATTTATAGAGCTATGACATCACCAAACCCGTATTCTGATCAGATAATGTGTTCGACTTGGATAAACGAAGATGCTAGACAGTTGGTTATAGCAAACATGTAATAGTTTCATATTAGGAATTACAGAACATCATGTCACTGAGTTATGACTGTACATGGATAGTCAAACATGTCCAGCTAACCATATCGTAGTTAGTTATATTGTCGCCATATGGCTGAAATAGCGCTGAATGAGACATTAAACCCTAACTCACTCACACCCTGACCAATCAGGATGAACAATTCTGGTATGAGATATAATAATACTAACAGTACCACCTGATATTTACATGTTCAGTATGGGATTCAGATTTTCTCAATACTGACAAAATAAAGTATTTTCTTCTGGGCCAGATACTTTCGGATAATGTCATATGGTGTTTCACATATTTTTTTTTCATCTTCATAGAACTGCAATTTGACGGGTGGGTGGGATTTGGCTAAATGTAACACTCAAGGTTTTTTCACTCATATGGGGACAGTCAGGTTGGTAAGGGTTGGCGGAGGAAGCTAAACAGACATCTACCTATACTAAGGTTACATCACATGACAGATAAATTGAAGAGAACTAGACTTCGCACTAAACTCTTACTTAAGAACTGTTCCAAATATCTAGTGAGAGTTGGTGCAATTTTAAATAATTGGAGTCACCTGATTGGCTCATCTATATAAAACAGTGTAGACTTTGAACACAGCCATTGTTTATTCCACACAATGAGAGAATTTTTCACTTCCCGTTAGAGGATTCACTACCGTTTTACACTGAAAAAGCTGAACTATAACAAAATGTGTATTCTAATACCATCCGATTCAATCCGTATACCCGATTGGTGAGCTGAAAATATTTGCGACTGTAAAATTTGCATTATCGGCCAAAATTGTTTCGGCATGCTACGCGATCGATCTCGGTCGTCTGTTCCATGAACACCTGGCGAACATCATCGAGTATTACAACTGCATGAGCAAGCATGTTTTATGTTACAGCAAATGTGGTTAGATATGCACCAACTTCTTGGTAATGTTATTAAATTAATTTGGAAATAAAGAAGTGGAATTAGAATGGGAATAACCATGTTGTATATATTTTAGTATTTATGGACATTAATGCTGGTTTTACTGCTGCAAATATCCGTTTTACAGACTCCGCTGACATGTTATCTGTAAAACTCAATTTGCAACAATAAAACCAGCATTGTCGTCAGTAAATACTAAAATACAACATGGTTATTCCCTAATTTAACCTGATATACAGAGTACCTTTAGTCTGGGAAATGTTTAGGCTTGAAATACATGGATTTCATAATAAACATGTTTCATTTACAACAGTTACCTTTTTAGCGAATTCTTCAGGTGTTGTATTCGGTTCTGGATAAACTGGGTCACCGAAGATTGACCTGGTCAAATAAGATAAAACATTTTACAGTAAGGCTCACTGAATAAAGAATAAAAACTGTGTAAACCATGAATACACTTCGAAAATATTTTTAAGGGGATTTGCCTTCAAGTGAGTGAGTGAATAGAATTTAACGTCGCTTTCAACAATATTTCAGCTATATCACGATGAACCAACTAAGCACCACCCAGCCCAGTTTTGTTCCTGCTACTTCAAAGAAGAAATCTTTGAAGCAGCATGGAACCAGACACCCTCCATCCACCCTATAAAACACGGAGGACAGTGCACAAGACACAGACAGGACGCCTACATGGTGCAATAAAGACAAGTGATATTACAGTGCTAGACATCACATTATCAAGTTCCTGTTGCTTCTCAGCAAAATGCATTGAAGCAACAGGAACCTGAACCCTTCCAACCACACATGATTTGCCTTCAAATTAAAAATACTGCTCCATGTTGGAATAACATTAGAGTACAGATCAAAATAGGTTCATGGACAAAACTATAATATAGACAGGACACCCTGCCATGGATCACAGAGTGAAAATTGTTTTTTGTCACCATTAAATTTTACTGTCTGACTCTAGCTACCAGGTTCTTCCCTCCCCCTTTCCCCACTGGGAGCCCTGATAAATGGTTTTGTTGAATGTAATAATCCACTGATGACCTGATTGGCTTTGCCTTTTAAAGGCACAGGTCACAGGGACCAGGCATGGACATCAAACTGCCAGTATTCCTCACTCAGCCAATCAGAAATGCATACATAACAAGGCCACTCCATATATGGCAGTTTCAATGAAGGTCACTTCATCTCATGAATATATAATGTTTTTGTGCAGGTTCTCCTCCATTATCAACTATGCTCGACTGGTTGACAATGGGTGATGCAAAGGTAGATCACGGTATTCACAATGATGATTTATGCAGATGGCAATCCAGTTTTGAATCAATCTCTCCACATGGACACTCACCACAATTTAACTGGAACTTCCTCATACATAAGCAGTCACGATAAGTACTCTTCATAATCCCCACATATAGGCACCATAAATAGTCCTGTATTCTCATACTCACCTCAATTTAACAGGAAAACCCCCATATATAGGCACAATTGGTAGCCTTGTTTTCTCATACAGCTTTCTGAGCCAGTCTGAGTGAAAAAATTATAATACATTACAATCATAAACTATGCATACATACTATGAGGAGACTGAAGGCCAAAACAATTCACAATGGCAAATGCACAGATAGATGTTAACGTACAGGTCTGTGCACATTTACATCATGCAGAGAATCTAACCTTGGGCCGAAATGGTTAGTCTATAAAGTTATATTTTATCAATAGCAGCACCATCTTACCTATCAGCAGTCAGCATTTCCAGGAATAAATTGATATCTACACAAAAGTAAAGTACATTATAGATCTTTGATAACATGTAGGCCAGAAAAAAAGAAGAATTTTGTTTCTGGTGAAAGACTCTTGGATAAAGTGGTGTAGTACAGCTCTTTTTAATTTTATTTTTTCCACTTTGCAGGCTTTTTTTAATCTGGTAGAGCCCGATTTAAGGGAATGGTATACATTAAAGCACAGTATTAAAGTCCTACTTAATATTCCTTCTTCTAAACCATTTCACCAGTCAACAGACTTGTCTAACAATTAACCTCACATTACAGACAAACACTTGCCTTTAGTCAAGTGAGATACCTTTGCTGAAAATGTTACATAAAGTGTTGACATGCATGGTTCAGAGCAAAGTGTGTGCTGACCAGAAACAAAAGATTTATTTATTTTGGCCTTAAACTGTATTTGAATGGATTACTTGGATGACTTACATCTTCCCCAGTTGGGAGTACGGAATGCTTCTCTACAGTTTCTGGTAAACATAGGTATCACAGGCTGCAATTAAAAAAAAAAAAAAATCCACATCATGACAGTTGATGACATGGTATAACAATACTGTAAGGCCAATGATAATTAATAGTCTGCTTCTCATGACCTAGTGGATCAAAAAACTAGATGCTACTTGCGTTAATTATTAATTATTGATTATTAAGAACAAAACCATTTCAACTCAAAAGATCAATTATTTTATTCTCATTCGAAACCCAAAATTAAGGAATCACAATTCTATTCAGAGAACATCATTATTCTGACTATTGTCCAGCACTAATGTATTTGTCATCTGAAACATAGCATTTTGGAGCATACTATAATCACATCAAATATGAATAAACTATGAGAATAAAACAAATGTTAATAAAAACAGTAATATATTAGCATGAACAGGAAGTTACATCAATCAATCACCAGTAACAAGTAGTTGTTCTTGAACTTCCCAGTTTCTACTGTCTGTCCCAGATATCCGAGACGTTTTCGGCGATATTTCGGAGACAATTGATTGGAGGATATTGAAACTTCACACAGGAGATAAACTAAAAAGTACCAATTTTATTCCAATGTATCAAGAAAATCCTTACAGTAGTTCTCAACAAATCGCGAAAACAAGAATTAGATGCGAGATTTGTAGGTTATTTTTTGACGTCATGACGTCAAGCCTGAATGTTATAACATTGGCAGAACAACGTCATCGTAGCCCCAAAATAACATGGTAGGTTTTGGTGATTTTCGTCAATTCCCAACTGATTTTAATGGAATATGGGGGGAAAAATCAGTATGTTTTAGTTTATATACTGTGTGAAGTTTCCATGCTGTACGATAAATTGTCTCCGAAATATCGCCGAAAATATCTCGGAATATATTATCTGGGACAGACAGTAATACTTTCGTTTTCACACCTTTCGAGATAAGTTTTACAAACATCGTCCAGTCTCGCATTCTCGGGAAATGTTTTTGCCGTAGGGGCCACCAGAATCTTCGATCTTTTCGTTTCGATTATACTGCATGTACAGATAACCATTATTGTGATTACGTTAAATCGACGAATAGACGTGAAATATGACATTTCATGCAGCCGCTCATGCCATGTGCCGCTCACATTTCCTCTGTCAAAATGGCGGTCGCTGTTTAGTCGAAGCAACCCGGAACCACGAACCCGCTACTAAGCTATAGCTGATCGATGCCTCTACAAAGGTTGGCTGGCGTATACAAAGGTTGGCTGGCTTAGGTTATTATTAAACATTCCCTGTCATGCGAATAGGGTTGGAGCAGAGGTACTGTATATAGCATATAACATCGGCAAAGATTATCTGCGACGGAGAGGAAACCGACACTCAAGCGAGTCAACTTTGCAACTGCATCTGGTTTCTCTCTCAGCAAGGGAGACAATTTCGTAACGGATTTGTTTTTTATAGACGGAGTAAATAATGACAAACAATGCGCAATTATTGTCCATAATTTTCATAGCGCGGGCCGATTTTCCTGATGCGGGCGGGTCATGAGAAGCAGCCAATTGATTAACAGAGGCCTAAACTTGTAACATTTGTGGTTTATTTATATGTTTTCTTGATGTGGGTAGACTTGCAAGTCTATAAAGCATAGGAGAATAACTGGGATGTAACACCTTTTGAGACAAACTGGCTGTATTGTAGACAAGCTTTCGCAGATTAATCATCATTACCAGCATGTATCCTCACACGAGGAAGTTCGTGTCCAATATATCCAGTTAGTCTGAAAAGGTGTTACGTTCAAGTTATTTTCCTATGTTATTTGTATACTGTATTTCATCTGTATATCAAAGAAAGGGCAATTATGGTCAGGTTTATTTTCATTGTTTGAAATCAAAATTAACAGAGAAAAACACTTACAACATTGGCTTGAATAGCAATTTTGGCAAAGCCCACCCGCTTGCCCCACATTAGGGTATAATATTCATCACCGAACAGGGCCTCTCTAACACCACCTGTGGAGAAAAGATATGAGATGTGAAAACACTGGAACAACTCTCACAACTCAGATGCACGGATTAGTTTTAAGAATAAGTTTACCTGTAAATCAGTGCCCACAATTCTTATCCATATCCGAGTTTGTACTATCAAATACAAAGACAATTTTATTCTGCCAGGAATAATCATTGGTTGAACACATAGACAGAGTTTAACATCACAACGTCCAGCAGTATACCAGCTATATAGTGACATTGGTTGCATACATACACAGAATTTAACGTCCTGCTCAGCAATATATCAGCTGTCACCAATCGTTGCCTCCATCCATTCGTCCATGCATGGACTGTGCGCGTGCATAAGGATCGAGTTTAAGGAAACATGCAAGGGGTGACAGTAGTCATACTAGCAGGGAGGGATGAGTGTAGATTGGCGTGGGGATGAGTAGGGGGAGATGCTGACTGCAGATGGGTGAGGGATGGATGAAGGGTGACTGTAGTGGGGTGAAGGGCGGATGGAGGGTGACTAGTGGGGTGAGAGATGGATGAAGGGTGACTGTAGTGGGATGAAGGATGGATGAAGGGTGACTAGTGGGGTGAGGGATGGATGAAGGGGGACTGTAGTTGGGTGAGGGATGGATGGAGGGTGACTGTAGTGGGGTGAGGGATGGATGGAAGATGACTGTAGTGGGGTGAAGGATGGATGGAGGGTGACTGTAGTGGGGTGAAGGATGAATGGAGTGTGACTGTAGTGGGGTGAGGGGTGGATCGGGGTGCCTGTAGTGGGGTGAGGGATGGAGGGTGACTGTAGTGGGGTGAGGAATGGATGAAGGGTGACTGTAGTGGGGTGAGGGATGGGGGAGGGCACTATAGGGTGGGGGATGGATAGAGGGTGACTAGTGGGGTGAGAGATGGATGAAGGGTGACTGTAGTGGGGTGAAGGGTGGATGGAGGGTGACTAGTGGGGTGAGGGATGGATGGAGGGTGACTGTAGTGGGGTGAGGGATGGATGGAGGGTGACTAGTGGGGTGAGGGATGGATGGAGGGTGACTGTAGTTGGGTGAGGGATGGATGGAGGGTGACTGTAGTGGGGTGAGGGATGGATGGAAGATGACAGTAGTGGGGTGAAGGATGGATGGAGGGTGACTAGTGGGGTGAAGGATGGATGGAGTGTGACTGTAGTGGGGTGAAGGGTGGATGGGGGGTGCCTGTAGTGGGGTGAGGGATGGAGGGTGACTGTAGTGGGGTGAGGAATGGATGAAGGGTGACTGTAGTGGGGTGAGGGATGGATAGAGGGTGACTAGTAGGGTGGATGGAGGGTGACTAGTGGGGTGAGGGATGGATGGAGGGTGACTGTAGTGGGGTGAGGGATGGATGGAGGGTGACTGTAATGGGGTGAGGGATGGATGGAGGGTGACTGTAGCGGGATGAAGGGTGGATGGAGGGTGACTGTACTGGGGTGAAGGGTGGGCTGTAGTGGGGTGAGGGATGGATGGAGGGTGACTGTAGTGGGTGAGGATGGATGAAGGGTGACTGTGAAGAGGGTGAGGGATGGATGGAGGGTGACTGTAGTGGGATGAGGGATGGATGGAGTGGTGACTGCAGTGGGGTTAGGGATGGATGGAGGGTGACTAGTGGGGTGAAGGATGGATGGAGGGTGACTAGTGGGGTGAGATGGGTGGAGAGTGACTAGTGGGTGAGGGGTGGATGGAGGGTGACTAGTGGGTGAAGGAAAGGATGGAGGGTGACTAATGGGGTGAGATGGGTGGAGGGTGACTAGTGGGGTGAGGGGTGGATGGAGGGTGACTGTAGTGGGGTGAGGGATGGATGGAGTGTGACTAGTAGGGTGAGGGATGGATGGAGGGTGACTAGTGGAGTGAGAGATGGATGGAGGGTGAGTGTAGCGGGGTGAGTGAGGGATGGATGGTGACTAGTGTAGTGGGGTGGATGGTGACTGTAGTGTAGTGGGGTGAAGGGTGGATGGGGGGTGCCTGTAGTGGGGTGAGGGATGGAGGGTGACTGTAGTGGGGTGAGGAATGGATGAAAGAGGACTGTAGTGGGGTGAGGGATGGGTGGAGGGTGACTATAGTGGGGTGGGGGATGGATAGAGGGTGACTAGTGGGGTGAGAGATGGATGAAGGGTGACTGTAGTGGGGTGAAGGTGGGTGGAGGGTGACTAGTGGGGTGAGGGATGGATGGAGGGTGACTGTAGTGGGGTGAGGGATGGATGGAGGTTGACTGTAATGGGGTGAAGGATGGATGGAGGGTGACCGTAGCGGGATGAAGGGTGGATGGAGGGTGAATATACTGGGGTGAGGGGTGGGCTGTAGTGGGGTGAGGGATGGATGGAGGGTGACTGAAGTGGGGTGAGGATGGATGAAGGGCGACTGTAGTGGGGTGAGGGATGGATGGAGGGTGACTGTAGTGGGATGACGGATGGATGGAGGGTGACTGCAGTGGGGTTAGGGATGGATGGAGGGTGACTAGTGGGGTGAGGGATGGATGGAGGGTGACTGTAGTTGGGTGAGGGATGGATGGAGGGTGACTGTAGTGGGTGAGGGATGGATGGAAGATGACAGTAGTGGGGTGAAGGATGGATGGAGGGTGACTAGTGGGTGAGATGGATGGAGGGTGACTGTAGTTGGGTGAGGGATGGATGGAAGATGACAGTAGTGGGGTGAGGGATGGATGGAGGGTGACTAGTGGGGTGAGGGATGGATGGAGGGTGACTGTAGTGGGGTGAGGGATGGATGGAAGATGACAGTAGTGGGGTGAAGAATGGATGAAGGGTGACTGTAGTGGGGTGAGGGATGGGTGGAGGGTGACTATAGTGGGGTGGGGGATGGATAGAGGGTGACTAGTGGGTGAGGGACGGATGGGGGTGCCTGTAGTAGTGGGTGGAGGGATGGAGGGTGACTGTAGTGGGGTGAGGGAATGGATGAAGGGTGACTGTAGTGGGGTGAGGGATGGGTGGAGGGTGACTATAGTGGGGTGGGGGATGGATAGAGGGTGACTAGTGGGGTGAAGGGTGGATGGAGGGTGACTAGTGGGGTGAGGGATGGATGGAGGGTGACTGGTAGGGGTGAGGGATGGATGGAGAGTGACTGTAATGGGGTGAGGGATGGATGGAGGGTGACTAGCGGGATGAAGGGTGGATGGAGGGTGACTGTACTGGGGTGAAGGGTGGGCTGTAGTGGGGTGAGGGATGGATGGAGGGTGACTGTAGTGGGGTGAGGATGGATGAAGGGTGACTGTAGTGGGGTGAGGGATGGATGGAGGGTGACTAGTGGGATGAGGGATGGATGGAGGGTGACTGCAGTGGGGTTAGGGATGGATGGAGGGTGACTAGTGGGGTGAAGGATGGATGGAGGGTGACTAGTGGGGTGAGGGATGGATGGAGGGTGACTAATGGGGTGAGAGATGGGTGGAGGGTGACTAGTGGGGTGAGGGGTGGATGGAGGGTGACTGTAGTGGAGTGAGGGATGGATGGAGTGTGACTGTAGTAAGGTGAGGGATGGATGGAGGGTGACTGTAGTGGAGTGAGAGATGGATGGAGGGTGAGTGTAGCGGGGTGAGTGAGGGATGGATGGTGACTGTAGTGTAGTGGGGTGGATGGTGACTGTAGTGTAGTGGGGTGAAGGGTGGATGGGGGGTGCCTGTAGTGGGGTGAGGGATGGAGGGGGACTGTAGTGCGGTGAGGAATGGATGAAGGATGACTGTAGTGGGGTGAGGGATGGGTGGAGGGTGACTATAGTGGGGTGAGGAATGGATGAAGGATGACTGTAGTGGGGTGGGGGATGGATAGAGGGTGACTAGTGGGGTGAGAGATGGATGAAGGATGACTGTAGTGGGGTGAGGAATGGATGAAGGATGACTGTAGTGGGGTGGGGGATGGATAGAGGGTGACTAGTGGGGTGAGAGATGGATGAAGGGCACTGTGTAGTGGGTGAGAGATGGATGAAGGGTGACTGTAGTGGGGGTGAAGGGTGGATGGAGGGTGACTAGTGGGGTGAGGGATGGATGGAGGGTGGCTGTAGTGGGATGAGGGATGGATGGAGGTTGACTGTAATGGGGTGAAGGATGGATGGAGGGTGACCTAGGGGGATGAAGGGTGGATGGAGGATGACTGTACTTGGGTGAGGGGTGGGCTGTAGTGGGGTGAGGGATGGATGGAGGGTGACTGTAGTGGGGTGAGGATGGATGAAGGGTGACTGTAGTGGGGTGAGGGATGGATGGAGGGTGACTGTAGTGGGATGAGGGATGGATGGAGGGTGACTGCAGTGGGGTTAGGGATGGATGGAGGGTGACTGTAGTGGGGTGAAGGATGGATGGAGGGTGACTAGTGGGGTGAGGGATGGATGGAGGGTGACTAATGGGGTGAAAGATGGGTGGTGGGTGACTAGTGGGGTGAGGGGTGGATGGAGGGTGACTGTAGTGGAGTGAGGGATGGATGGAGTGTGACTGTAGTGGGGTGAGGGATGGATGGAGGGTGACTGTAGTGGAGTGAGAGATGGATGGAGGGTGAGTGTAGCGGGGTGAGTGAGGGATGGATGGTGACTGTAGTGGGAGGGAGGGAATTTGGCTTAATGTCACACTCAAGTTTGTTTCACTCATATGGTGACAGTCAGTTTGGTTGGTGGAGGAAGCCGGAGTACCCGGAGAGAACCACCCCGCTTCGGCAGGTAACTGACAAACTTTCACACATGGACCAGCTGGGCTCGAACCCGTGCCGGACTGTAGTGGGGTGAGGGGTGGATGGAGGGTGACTGTAGTGGGGTGAGAAAGGTGTGGTGGATGGGTAATGTGCTAGTGGTACAGAGTCACATGAATCCAGTGATTAACTTCACCTCATAAAGAAGATCGGGGATTCAAAGTTCTCATATTGGCAACTTCATATATCAACAATAAATGAAACATCACTGACCCAGGATGTGAGATAAACCTTTAACACCTTTGAGTTTCCTCAGAATCAATGAAGCACTAACAGAATTCTTTGACAGAATAAATTAACAATAGCATCAGAGTGTGTAACTAGACTGAATGTTTCTGAAAATTCTGTTATATAAGGTAAATCCTCTAATAATTCAATCACAGGAAGTAAAATTCCTATCATTAAACAAGGGGATGATCAAAATTTATCAGAACAGAAAGTTGACAAATTGTCCAAAATCGTTGAGATAATACATTATTTGATTTTTGTCCACAAAATGGGGGACAATTGAAGTTTGATAGGGTGATTGAATGATGAGAGGATTTTAACCTGTTGATAATAGACAGTAGAAGTTGTTAGTATTGACCTGGAGCAATGGCCAGGAGGTGTCCATTATTGAGGACCTCCACACAGCTCTGTACTGTCCCTGGGGTCACACAAAACACATCCATCATCAACCGCCAACCTTGGGGGAGACACAGCAATTCACCATCAATAAGCCATATCAACTGGCACATTGCCAACATATCAATCCAACAGCTGTATAAAATGCTACACATTTGTCTATAAAATATTATCTGCCTCAAATACTTATCTTACAACTGCATAACATGCTAAGTACCTGCATCAAACACTGATCAAGTAAATGAAATGCCACAAGAAACAATTTGGTTAGCCCATCTGTGCAGAACTATCTGAAGGCATACATATTCCTTGTTAACTTTTTGTGATAACATTTAATGTAGAGTTTTGTATGGAGAGCAAACTTGGGGATGAAGAAGAAAACAGATGAGATATAAATATTCATTGCCACAGTTTGCTAGTGAAGCTGGTCACATTTGGGTTACAGTTTGTGAAAGATGATCCATGTACCTGGAACTTTAAATAGAAATCTGTCACCAACTGCACGGATTTGCCTCCCTTTTTCCAGAATGCATCTGGCAGCAACATAGTAGAAGTCAATTGGAATCACCCCATGGTAGTATATTATCAAAGCTGGACCCTCGTTGGGAATTTTCTCCATTCCAATAACATCGAACCCTAGCAATGATAGGAAAAATCAAATAAATTTAGTACAGTTTCATTAGAGAAACTGATCATGTACATGTAACTTGGAAGATATTCAGGACATAGGAAAAATCTGAATATACCATGTATAAAGCTGGCAACTATTTCCATATATACATAACAAGATTTTAAAAACTACAACTCTACAATTCTGTGACATGTGGTTGTGTCTCAACTTTAATAGAAAACAAAGAGAATATGCAGAGGATTACCATGCCAAATTCTACCCTGGCCCTCCCAAAACACCGCCAGCATGTTACGAGCTCCTTCCCAGAAATCCCTGGCATATGCATCACGTAGTTGGTGTCTCTGGCGGTAGATGTGGAGAAATAGGGCAGACCCATATATGGAGATGAGAAGGAGCGCAGGCAGCAGAAAGGAGAGGATGATGGGATAGATTACCCAGAGGACCCAGGTCAGGTAGTCGATGTCAAGAGATTCTACATAGAGCCAGACTATATCCAGGTAGATGGACGTCTGGTTGATGAAGGTGGTAGGCCACAGTGTGACAGAGTCTATCATCATCCTACCACTGGACGACATACTTCATCACAGGCTGTCAACAGGAACTAAAGAACGCTGCATCCTCCCATTGTTCACAACCTTGTCTATGATGACTGCAAGATAAAATGTTGAAACTACTTTAACATCTACATATTTAAACTTATGTTTACTGGCTGTATATATTATTTAATATATTTTTAACAATTCAGTCAGATTTAACCAGCAACCATATTTCCAGGGCTTTCCTTGGAGAGGAAATGTTTTCCATTAAATGCACAATTAAAGATATAGATGAAACATTATTTATTAGTCTTCATCAAAATGGTTGATGCATTGAGAAAAATTCACAGTCAATGTACATTGTAACTCTTGTGATGTGCCAACACAATTGTAGCATTGATGTAGCTCAAAAAGAGGGATATTGTCCGATATTTCTACAAATGCAGCATTAGGCCCAGAGAGCGAACAACCCTTGACACACTATTCACCCATCACCTCCCGGAGTTGTATCATGGAGATTAAATATTGATCAGCATCTAGGATAATGGTCCAAAAAGCTGGACTTGCTGGTCTAAAGTTCCTGTGCTTCTTTGTTATAGAGCAAATAACTGCCATCTAGCCTTGGGATTACTGCAGGAGAGCTGTGACCTAGGAAAACATGAAACATGTCCACCAAGTTTTATAATCATCCCACGAAAGGTTCAACAAACTTTCCATGTACAGATTTACATGTAAATTTTTACCCAACAGAAACCTTATCAAGTCTAAACTGCAATAATTAGGACAAAAATTCATATTTAATGTCATATTTCTTAAATAGCACATGCACATCGTCTAATCACATTGAACTTGGGTAGCAAGTGTCAAACTCATCCAATGAAAGCTGACAGCTTCAGAAAACTTTCCATGTACATTATTATTGGCAGATTACTCAGATAAAACCTTCAAAATTTGAACAAAAATTAATATTTCATCTCCTAAATACCACAGGTACATCTTCTAATCATAAGAAACATGTGTACCAAGTTTCATAATCATTCAATGACAGCTGACAACTGCAGCAAACTGTGGTGTACAGATGTACATGTGCACTTCAGTTAAACGCAAAACTCTATCATTTGCCATAATTTGGAGAAATATTAATATTTCATCTCAAAAATAGCACAGGTACATTCTCTAATCATAAGAAACATGTGTACCAAGTTTTGTAATCATCCAATGAGAGCTGACAACTGTAGCAAACTTACCATGTACATGTACATGTATATATGTAGAGGCCTACATGTACAATTTACCTAAACAGAAAACTCATTCATTTGCCATAATTTGGAGAAAAATTAATATTTCTTCTCAAAAATAGCACAGGTACATCTTCTAATCATAAGAAACATGTGTACCAAATTTCATAATCATCCAATGACAGCTGACAACTGCAACAAACATTCTAAGTACAGATGTACATGTGCACTTCAGCTAAACGCAGAACTCTACCATAGGGATTTTAACATTGGAGCACCCCAGGGGTAGTACCCCAAGGTGGCATACCCACCCCCCCCCCCCTCATATTTTTTTTAGATTTTTTTTTTTAATTTGCTAAACCAAAAACCTTATCATTTCCAGGCAGGGGACACAGACACCGACGACAACATCCTCTTTCCCCCCTCACAATATCTCCCCTTTACTTCGTAAGGCGAGATAAAAACGATGTATTCCATCAACTTACCAGTAAATTCTGATTCAGCGCTTTCATCGAGACAGAAAAAGGAAGTGAAGAAGGAGTTTTGCTGGGTTGGCCTATTTCCCCGGCCAGGAATCTCAATTGTTTTCACCGGAAATCATAAGGAATAGTTGATAATTCCACCACCATCTATCCTATGTTGATTTTGTTTAATTATTCTTCGTCCTGAAGTGATTTCCGTTCTTGAAATATATAGTTTGGTGAACATTTCATGGTTATTCATGGCAAAAAATTTACTGGGAAAGATCTGACGGGAATTTTTCGTGATATTTCGACACTCGATTTTGATCACTTTTCGTGAGAACACTTCTGTTAAATAAAAAACTAAATGCATTTCCATTGTTTCTAGTATTATGAGAACATCAAAATATAAATATCATTTCTGTATCTCCAGAAATATAAAAATAATTTTTATAAAAAAAAAAGTTCAATATATATTATAAATTTTAAGGTTTTTTCAATGAACGAAATAATAATTTGGAAAAATATAAAGATAAAAATAATATTGAGTTTATAATTTTATTTTTAAATTTTACGAGCTCACCGAATGAGAGTACATAAGTGAGGAAAATGCCCTTAATCATCATGATTAATTAGGCGGACTTGTGGGACTTATGGCTTGTGGGACAAGGACACAGAATTAGAGCTTGCATTCTCGGCTTAATTGTGCATTGTCGCCTGAACAATACCAATCAGTAAAATGGATTAACGATTAACCATTACTAACAAAGAAAGTACTGATCTAGATTTTATTTACAGATGACAGTTCGTGAACAGTATTCTGTAACTACCAAGCTGACAAGTAAAATATATAATCGGAAGTTCAATAACATTCAAATTATTTTTAGTTTTCTAAATAATATCTGATTTATATAAAAAATCTCTTTTAAATCTAAATAAATTAATCCTAAATGTTCATTTTGACAAATGCGAAAACAATAAATAATATACTGTCAAAAAAGTCTTGAACAAATTTGTATCATTCAAGAGAACAACTTTACAATACCTCAATTTACAGAAAACTGAACTATTTTTAAACTTGTATTTATCATCATTATCTTTGGAAAAATAAAATCAGATCGGTATAACCAAAACAGCGATTAGCTAATCATAATTCCGATTTCCATATTCCCGTCAAGTTCGCATATTGCTTTTTATATGCAACCCTAACATGTCTAACGGCGATGTTTCGTAGCATTCTCGGCAAATCGAGTTACTCAAGGTCCGGTAAACATTACGAGAAAACATCTGGAGATACGAAAATGATATATATATTTTTTATGTTCTCATAATACTAGAAACGATAGAAATGCATTTAGATTTTTATTTAATGGAAGCGTTCTCACGAAAAGTATCAAAACCGAGTGTCGATATATCACAAAAAATTCCATTTCAGGAAGAAGAATATTTAAACAAAATCAAAATCGGATAGGTATTAGCAGAGTTATCAAAGTCTATTCCTTGTGATTTCCGGAGAAAACAATTGATATTCGGGCTAGGGAAATAGGCCGACCCGGCAAAACTCTTTCGTCAGCTACTTTTTCTGTCACGATGAAAGAACTGAATCAGAATTTGGTGGGAAGGTGTCCGATGGAAAATACAGATATAAAGATCATGTCAGCAACTACCGGTAAGTTGATGGAATATTACATCGTTTTCTTTGTTTATTAAAGTTAAACTGTAAAGAATTCATTTATTTGAAGCATGTAGCATGGACGAAAGTGCAGCTTGTCGCTGTTTTTCGTACAACTCAGATGCGACAATGGCGGATGTAGGCCATCAGAGTGATTTCACACTGAGAAGTCCACCCCGAGCGAGAACAAAAGAATGGCTGTTTAACTTTCTCTCCCTCTGCTGACGGACTGGGGGTAAGATTTGTATGCTTTAACATTGCCGAAAGTTCGGTTTGGTGAATATATTTGTTTCTGTCCACTGAAAAATTCTGAAACTTCTTATTATTTATGTTGTGTACGACTTTTACTGTATATTCTTTAAAATGTTATGTTATCAGACCTGTAAGTGGGCCCATGGCCTGTGGGATTCTGAAATAAATACAATACAATACAATGAAATGAATATCGTCACCAAATACGTAAAAAACAGCGATCAGGAAACTAGTTTTATATTTAAGGATATTTCGTATTTCTCAATGTTAACTTAAGTTAATTAATGGGAGCCTGCCCCCACTGCGGACGAGGCGTGGACTTCCCAAGGCCAAGCTATATATTCCAGTTGTTGTTGCAAACAATTAGCCCCACTCCACCCCGACCCCGTAACCGGGTTTTCTTGTAAAAATATAGGAAACGAAACTCGAAAGTAAAGTGACGTTTGTGTAATGATGTCTCTGTGTACTGTTATTGAGGGAGTCATCAGTTGTTATAAATGTTGTTTACCTCGCACCTGCTGCAGCAGTCAATTTTTTTGTTGCCAGTCCAACCGAAACCGGAAGTTAAAACTTTATACAGCGCCCCCTAGCGGCGGGGAGTACAAAGACAACAAATATGACACTTCCTCACTGCCGCTTTCTCCGGAATTATTCGTTGTTTGCATTGAGCTTGAAACGAATTATGATTAATCAACATTATGGATGATGATCCGAGGAGATCAAAGAAGGTAACTACCACGTTTCTAGGGCTCTCAAGACATTCTAGAGCTTATTCACACTCATCATGCGTGTTGTTTGATTACTGGGTGTTGTTGCAGTTGTTGTTGTTGCGAAATAGATTTACAGAAAACAGACCATTGCTGTCCCCCCACCAAAAAAAACCACTGCCTTTCCTGATCTAAACATCTGATGTTGTTTGTTTTGTACTCTACCCAGCTTGGGTGTTCTGTACAATAGAACTTCGATTCTTGAATCTTTGATAAGGGCAGTCAATGGTATGCATAGTAGTGACCGACCTCTTCTTCAAGTTCAAGATACTGTAGCCTGCAGCAAATCATTAAAAGCTGATGGAATAGGATGGCACAGCTACGCCACAACTATCATGAAAAAATATGATATCAACAAAACAGAATTAGGTCAGCTACCACTTTCAAAAAGTAAACAAAAAAATATTGCCCAAACGTTAAAAGAAAAGCTTAAAACTAAATATATTAATTTTTACCATAACAAGCTGGATACATCAGAAAAACTATTGCATTATAAATATATAGACCAATCATACACCATGGCTGGATATCTACAACAAATAAAAAACAGATACTTTAGACAATCATTAACAAAATTAAGAATCTATGCATAGACTAGCGATTGAAACGGGCAGATACAAGAAAATAGATAGAAACAAAAGGTGGTGCAGGCGGTGTAAAACACACATGATATTATAGAGGATGAATATCATTTCATATCCAAATGTCCTTCAACAACGAAACTTAGGAATACGCTCAGATAGAAAACAGCTGCATATTCTTTGGGCAACTAACTGACCAAGAAAAGTTTTACTTTGTAATAAATCCACCAAACCGTCTGTCACCAAAAGTTGGAGAACTTTTATTTCAAATGCTACAAGAGAGAACTAAGCATCTCGCAGATCTTGCTGCCACTGTATCTTAAACAACTTTCAATGTGTATTGTCCATTTTTGTGTATTTGTGAGCATAGTATAGGTTTTATGCCTATATTGTTTGTTTCATGTGTATGTATATTGTTTGTTCTGTCTTTTTTTTATATTTTTTTTTTATTTATTATTACTTTTTTGGGGGGGTGTTTGGTTTTGTTTTTTTTATTTGTCATACACATAGTGTTTGTTTTATAGGTTTTTTTTTTGTCCTAGTGTTTGTTTTATAGGTTTTCATGTCATAGCGTTCGTTTTATAGGTTTTTATGCCCTTGTGTCTGTTTTACATGTCCTAGTGTTTTATGTTTTTATGTCAGAGTGCATGTTGTCCTACCTTTTTTATGTCCTAATAGAGGTGTCCGTGACTTTCATATAGGTCTTATGTGTGTAATGTTTATTTTATGTTTTAATGTCACTGTATTTACATGTCCCATATTCTGATAATTTCTATATGTATCATATATGGAAATAAAGTATATTGTAATCTCATAATTGCATCTTGGGGCCAGGGCTGTTTTCAAGTTCCAAGTTCATACACGCGTACAGGGATGTTTTGTAAACATAGAGGGCGCTGCGGCGCACCAAGGTCACGGGGGGATTGCTGCATGACCTTTCACCAGTTCATATGTTCGCTGCCTGGAGTTGTCCGGGGGTTGACAAGCGACCAGAAGTAGACACGGGAAGTCGGCAGTAATGTTATGTTTCTTGCACTATAGTTAATCAAGTAAGTATAATGTGTGTTCTGTTGGAAATGTGGTTTGTAATGACAAGATGACTCCGTGTGAGTTAACACCGTTTACACACTGCCAGCCAGCCATGTTGACGACTTCGAATCCCCCTTAGCAAGGGGGGTATCTGTGTATTCATCCCACTTACATCCCACTTCCAAATATGGTAACAGTACACCCGTGTATTCACAAACTATGCACGAGTACATTGTCAAGCTTACATGTCTTCGTTCGTTCTGTCACTCAGCCATGCTTCCTCTATATACAATTACATGTACAGTCCGTGACCACTATGCTGCATGGCTTGTATGGCTCTATTCAGCAATAAAAATAACTATTTCCCAATTTTTGTCCCCTATTTTTATACGCTCGCCAAAAGGCGGACGTATTGTGTGATGGCGGTTTCCGTCAGTCTGTCCGTCCCTCGTGTCCGGTCTATATCTGGGACAGTTTTCTATCTACAGTTCAAATTTTTGGTGAGTGGATACCCTACGGGGAGATGACGTGTCGCGTACCAAAATGAAGGTCAAGGTCAGAGGTCAAAGGTCACTGGCCTAAAAAACAGGAAATCACTGAAGTGTTTGTGTCCGGTCTATATCTGTGAACATTTGCAATTTTTGTGAGTGGATATGCTAGGTGAAGATGTGTCGCGTACCAAAATTGAGGTCGAGATCAGAGGTCAAAGGTCACTGTTGCCTGAAATCAGGAAATCATTGATCATTGACAGTTTTCTATCCACAGTTCTAAGTTTTGGTGAGTGGATGCCCTAGGGGGAAAGATGTGTTGCATACCAAATGTAGGTCAAGGTCAAAGGTCAGTGTGACCGAAAAATCAGGAAATCATTGAAAATTTCGAATTTTTTGTGAGTGGATACAATAGGGGGAAATGAAGTGTCGCATACCAAAATATAGGTCAAGGTCAAAGGTCACTGACCCAAAAATGAGGAAATTATTGAAAATAACATTTCTTTGTGCCAGTAGATACATTAGGACACAATGTGTCACATATCAAAATGTAGGTCAAGGTCAAAGGTCAAGGTCACTGTGACCCCAAAATCATGAAATTGTTAAAAATCATGATTTTTTTAGTCCATTGAGAAATTACGGGTAGCCGTTTTGTCATGTACCAAAATTTAGATCCAAGTCAATAAATAGTCGAGATCACTGTGACACAAGAATCAAGGTCAAAGGTCAGTGTGACCTAAAAATTACTAATATTTCTTGCGCTGTAAAACTTACCTTCACATACTTTATTGCTATCGTGTTCTTACGCGATTGCCCTATTGTAATATATTACCACAGAACTAAAATAGTCCCTGTACTGCCCCAATGCCCATGCGCGAGTACCCAGATCCCACGTGACCGACCACGTCACTTCCTTCTTCCCATTACAACTCGGAGTGGAGAGTCGATGTTCTTTGTGTCTCTGAAAAACAGTTATCTTCTACCATTGGATTACCACGGAATTCCTGCGTCTTTACCTGGATATTTACCTTGGGAGTTTACCTTGGATATTTACCTCGGATATTACGTGGGATTTACTGTGATTCTGTGTGAGATTACTGGCCTGGTCTTCATCACGTATCAGGGAGTATTCGGAGAGAATCTAATAAAACCAAAATGGCGTCTGTCTTCTGCATCGTTTGTGCTAAATCAAAGCCTACTACGGATCCCCACTCCGCCTGTCCACCGTGCCGGGGGGTTTGGTGCGACCAGTATGCCAAATGTTGTGAGAGTGAAACGTGGGCCGACAACGTATTTCAAAAATATCTTGTCGGTTCATATGCTGAGGAAGTTTTACCGCCGCCCGGCTTTACCGGGACCGAGAATTTGGTTGTGTCTCCGCCTCAGTCTATCGGGAATGAGTCGGAGAGACAGGACTCGGTAGTTATGTCCATTACGAATTCGAATCCGGCTCGTGAAAATTCTCCGGTTGTTGTTAATGTGTCTCCGCCTCCCGCTAATTCTGTTATCGTTACGGCCGGGTTGGGGGAACAAGATGGCGAAAATCAGACGACCTTCACCTTGACGGCTACCTTGGACCCTTCAACTACGACGTCACTTCCGACATCGGGCCTTCCTTACAGATTGGCTAATGTCCCTGTCAAGGATTCGTCAATTACACACGATTTAACAACTAATCAGCGCAATTCGTTACCATCTAACAGGTATACGACTGCTGCACCCATAAATACACAACACTCGTCCGTTGGTATTAATCCTGTTTCTGATTATGCAGACAATCGCCGTTCTTTATTGAACGTGCCGAATTTATCGAGAGCGCCTGTACATCTGATAAAGTCAGCGCCTCCCCGTTCTGCTATATCGGGACTGGATTATCGTGGACCCGCCTCTCAGTCTGCGTCTATCCCGGCCTCTGTGGATAGGTATTGTCGTCAAGTAATGGTACTGCCGCATCTGTTACAGCACAAGCTACCTTTACTTCTGCATCTACTCGTATTGACTATCAGTCTACGTCACGTCCGATTTTATCGGACGCTTACATGCAACCATCAACATCATACCATACGGGATCTTCATACCCTCAGGTATCATCATTGTATTACGGATCTGCTGCATCTGCGCATGCTCCGTCTCTGGCGGCAACTAATGCGTACTATAGGCTTGCTACTACTCGTGATGCTACTGTTACATCGCATACTTCTGGTATGCCTTCGATGATTAACAGGTTGCCTGATTATTATACTGCTCCTGCGTACTCCCCGCTTCCGGTTCGCCCTGCAGTATATAGGCTTGCATCATATCCTTCTGTGGTTTCTGTTGCTCGATCGTATGATGTACCTCGTCGTGTGACGTCACCCTCTCATTCTTTTGTGACTTCACATTTGACTTCCGGTACATCGGGTGTTTACTTCCGGTCTCCATCACCTAGACACGTGAGGCGTTCTATGCCGTATCACGCGCCTATTCCGAGACATGAAGTTAAGGTTGCACAACCGCACTTGCCTAGATACCCAGCTAGGCCGGCGATGTCTCAGTATACTGCTGCGTCTGGTACTCCACTTCTTCCTATCTCTGTTCGGCAGTACCAGACTCCAGTGACAACTATTTCTGCCGACCTGACTCAAAGGGTGAATAAATTGTCAGCTGATTTTGCAGCACTGCAACGAGATATGTTGATGCCTCCTCCACCGCCGCCTTCACCTGTACCGCGCTGGGCTGGCTATCAACCTCGCCTTGTGTCATCTAGACGTCCATCTTCTCCTTCCCGTGCTACGCAGCCACTTGATCTCTCGGTAGCGGGTATACCTGCACCTCCTGCTTTTGTGCCTAGGTTTCCAACTACTGACCACAATGTGACAGTAATGCTGAGCCGCAAATGGAAGAAGATGCTTCGCTTTTTGACACTGATCCGGAATCGTCAACGGCCATGCAATTATGCTCAGACTTTGGCTCGTTTGTACGAGATGTTTCCGGATATGCCCCCTCCGCCAGTCTTGGAACCAAGGAGAGTGACTGCAATGTCGGACCTCCGGCCGGAGCCTACTCATCGTACATCTCTCCCGCCTTCCAGAGCCGTTATTGAATGTGCTGACCGTATGCGGGATGCCTTTGCTCTTCCTCGGACCCAGGATGAGAGGCAGAGACTCCTTCAACCTAGATCATTATTTAAGCGTTCTAAAGGAGCCTTCCTGTTGGAGAGGCCTACTTTCCGGGCCTACCAAGTACATGGCTCTCCCTGGCATAATCGAGCTGCAGTCCAGGAGCCGGAGTTCGAACAGTTTATTGAAGCAACTC
Organism: Hanleya hanleyi; assembly: GCA_036873755.1. Lineage (NCBI taxonomy): Eukaryota > Metazoa > Mollusca > Polyplacophora > Lepidopleurida > Hanleyidae > Hanleya > Hanleya hanleyi. The sequence continues at coordinate 6,636 of JAVTVY010056957.1, read as the reverse complement.
CGCCCAAGAAAGATATATCTCTTTCTGTTCGTCAGATGGGTATCCTGGAAGACACATCTAGACAGGGGATTGCGATTTCTTCCCACCTCGATTGGTTCCTGTTTGCTATTCGATCGATTTTGAATCGCATCCCTGAAACATCCTCAACTGGTTATGTTCCTATTCCGCTTGAAGATGTTAACCTGATGAAGGACTTCTTGACGGCAGCTGCGCGCGCGGACGCTGATTTAATGGCCTCATCCGCCTATTTGTCAGCCATGTTCGTGCACCTTAGGTGCCTCACATTGTCTCAGGCCCTGCCTACGTACACCCCGGACAGTGTGAGGACCGCCTTTAGGGAGCAGTCCTCCGCCTCAGGACTTCTGTTCGCCGGCATTCTGCCGGTCTTACAGAATGAAATGTCCGCTGCCAGGACCACGCAAACTTATTTTGCGTCTCAGAGGAAGCGATCAGCTCCTGCAGCTTCGACTTCGTCTTCCTCGGAGTCTAAGAAAGCTCTTACTGAGAGTTCTTCTGGGACTTCTGGGCCCAAAAGGTTTGCGGCCTCCTCTTCGAAGCAACCGGGTGGAACTTCGAGAGGGGGGGGGGTGGCCGATTTAAACGAGGCCGCGGAAAAGGGAAGTCCGCTAAACCCCCCAAGAAATGAGGGCACGGGCCATGCAGATGTTCATTCTGCATGGCGAGATCGCACAATGCCGCCTTTCCCGATCAAGCCAATGCCGGATCTTCCTGTAGGCAGGAGACTTGCCCGGTTTTGGCAGAATTGGGAGGCAATTCGGGCAGATCCGTGGGTGGTGAACACCTTACGGCGTGGGTATCGGCTGGAGTTCGCCACAACTCCCCCGTTGACTTCGTCACCCATGTTGTCACGGATTCCTGTGCGGCAGGAGTACCTGAGGGAGATTCAAAAGTCTGTGGACAAGTTGGTAGAGAAGGGTGCTGTGATCGAACTTCCTCCAACCGATATGTCCCCGGGCTTTTATTCTCCGGTATTCCTGGTCCCCAAGAAGAATACCTCAGAGATGCGCATGGTCATCAATCTGCGTCGTCTGAACAAGGACTTTTTGGCCCTGCCTCCTCATTTCCGCATGGAGTCATACCACTCGATTCGTACGGCTCTAATGCAAGGGGACTGGATGACGTCACTGGACCTCCAGGACGCCTACCTGCATGTTCCGATTTTCAGGGATCACCACAAGTACCTGCGCTTCTTGGTCGGCAACCGGAAGTTTCAGCTGCTTGTGCTCCCTTTCGGACTCTCCACGTCCCCATGGGTCTTCACCAGAATTTTCAATCCGGTGGCGGCGTTCCTGCACTCTCGGGATCTAAATTACAAGCGTCTAGTCCGTCATTCATAATCCAGCCGTCATCCATTAGAGAATATCCACGTCCATAATCCAAAGACCTATTCCATATTCCATATAACAGTATTAGCACCAAATTCAAAAAGACAATCATAGAATACCTAAACATAGGCTTGTTTCCTGCAAGAGAGAAGCGGTCAACAGTTTTCAATGATGCCGGCAAGACATCATGATGTTCCAAAAATATCAAATCCGTATCGCTGATCAGTATTCTTAATCCATAATATCGTTGTAAAGTCGTCATCTAAAGAATGATGTATCTCAGTCACGCTTTGATTGTGACTGTTCATATGAGTACCATGAGGATCTTGAAGTACATGGGTTCATACGGCCCCTAGCCCCGGGTTAAGCGGAATTAGACACAAGTTACGAAACGTAGCGCCATAGATCTTGCACGCTACGTTCGTATTTTGCTATCAGCATGCGATATGTATCGCCAAATTTGAGAAACTTTGAGTGGAGGCGCTTGGTGGAATAGCCCTGTTTTATAAGTTTCTGCAACAATGTTTTGTGACGTTGATTAAAATCATCACATTTAACACAGGATTAGCAAATGCTACTAAGCGAGATATGTATACGCCATATGCAGGTCCCACTGGAATATTACTATCCAGAAAGGGATAGTTTACGATGTCGAAATTGTAATCATCTCTTTTGTCATAAAGTCGACGAGAGAGAATGCCCGCTTCATTTTTATAGAGATAGAGATCTAAATAAGATGTGCCTGTAGGGCTATCTGTAGTTTCCTTCAAATCCAGTGAAGGTGGATATATATCCTTCACTGCGTCATTTATATAGCGATTATCCACAGCGAGAAGATCGTCTATATAGCGTTTGGTGAATGAGAAGGAACGGCTTTGAATGGATCGGTTTTTGAAAGCGCCTGCATATAGTCATATTCATAAGAGAACAGATACAGGTCAGCCAACAGGGGTGCACACAATTAGTACCCATTGGAATACCTATATGCTGCTGATATATTGTGTTGCCAAATTTCACATAGATATTTTTAATGAGAAATTCAAGCAACTCTATAAACATCCCATCGGGTTTTGGAATCAATACCTATAATATATCTATATACTGTGGATCAAGATATCTTGATTAAAGTTAATAATGGCCTGCTGTGTTAAATTTGATCAGGTATAACCGATTTGATATATCTTAGTAGGATCATGTGGGCGTTGTACCTGGCCTGTCGAGTTGCTACATTGACGTCATGCGGTCACTCAAGACCATAATTCATTAACGAGCTTAGCAGCAATTACTGGGGACTAAAGAAATGGTAATGGAAAGTTTAATATATTACTTTAGTTCCAACAAAATCGCTATTGACCAACTAATTACGGTAGATATGGTACTTTAACAGATTTACTGACATAATAAGGTTAGTCCTAAATTACAAACTGTTGTTGAAATCATTATGTTAACCAGGAACCATTCTGATATTTATTTTTGAACTGTGGTGCCGATATAAGATGCATCTTAAGTTCCTACATAAAATATAATGGCCCGTGCTAGTGAGAATAAGCCAGTACAGTTAGTACACACGTTTCGGTTTGTCTTTGATCCAATAGATAGCAGAATAGATCCACCAATCTCATGGCATCAGATTGTCAGATATACCGGTGTTACATACTCGGACAATGGGAGAACCTGTTAAAGTACTCTTCAGTTATAGGCTCAGTTAAATTCAAGTTACTGTGTGGGCCTTGGTCGTGCATGAGTGGAATACTTTCAAAGATGTATATACCGTAAGACCATTTTCGCTTCGCCCATTAATTACCGGTTAGTGTTGATGGCTTATATTTAAATTTTACGGGCCTTTTTCCAATAACAGACAGTAGGTGGTTCACATTGTCTGATGTCGAGAGCAGGGATTTAAGCTTGAGAAAATGTACCACTTGTTTAACGATTACGGATGCCGGACTTCTGCAGCATGTTAAATTGTATGAAAATGTATGCGGGGACATAACTCTTCGATATAAGATAAGTTGCATGGTTTAGTTGTCTCCCTTTCATCAGGCGATAGATTTCGATTTTGTCGCACAAGGTCATAGCCAATGAATACTTATAGAAGAAAGAAAACTTACAGAAAAAAATATTTGCAGGTGGAAAAACAAGTTGTAAATCGAAATCGATCAGAAACGTAAAACTGTCATCCTTTAGGAGAGCAAATGTTTAGAAATACCAAGAGTATTAAATTATTTCTACCGATACAAATAATATAAGGTTTACCGGAAAATTCAGAAATCGCATCTTTCCAAAATTTATATAGATATTATGCAAACGGAATGAGAGAAAAACTTTAATATTGCTTACATAATTACTGTTCTAATTATAACTGCGTCGAATGCAGAAATACCTGGCTATACATAGGATAAACCTGTTATAGAAACTATATAGCTATAAAGTAACATGTTAATGGGTCGACATAATTAAATACAGTAAATAACATTTTTGCCTGTGCATTGTTACACGAAGTCGAATTACCGTGTCTTGGTCCCATACACGAACCATAGTCGTGTGGAAAGAAAGCTTGTCCTTCGCCCTCCATTGTTTCTCCGTCAGAGGGACACGTGTAGCCCAGGTTAACATGGCGTCTCATGCCCTCTACACCCTTGACCCAACACACAATGAAAGGGCAAATTGAGGAGTATGCGCATGCTCATTGGAGACTTCCGATTTGCGCGCACTTGTGGTTGCGCACAACCAGTTGCTCATCCGTATACGCCTCAATTTGCCCTTCTGTGTACCGGTACGCAACCTCCGGTTACGTAACTTCCCGTCACCGCTGACTTCCGGTAAACAGGACTAAACTTGTCGGAGCGAGTTTGAATTTGCCCTTAGCAAAAACAAAATGGCGGTCTTGAAGGACGCAAGGAGAGTATTATAACACGATAAAAGATAACATACTACTCTGTAGTATTATACTATGATATATACTTGTAGCCTGTTCCTGGGTATAGAGACCGAGTTTAATTTCCATCCCATACAAATGTGTAAAAGCTTGGGGGATTCTAACTGCACTGAAACGTCAACGGCGCGGACCGCGTAGCATCTGAATTGCCGAAGGCTCTGCGGCAAAATAACCAATGAGAGGGTCTTATTTGAGTGAATAGATTTTCTCTGGACCGAAAATCGAACCAATATAATTGGTGGGTGGGTTGAAATTCCAGATTTACTCTGCGGCCAAAATCGAACCATTGAAATTGGTGGGTGGGATGAAAATTCAGTTAGAACCGGAACAGCTAAAGTGGCTGGGTGCACAAATAGGCCCATTTTAGTTCTGTACTCAGTTTTCACCAAATTTAAAGAAACAACCACCACTATCGCAACCTGAGTCAAATACCAGAAGTGACGCTATTATCGGCTGGCTATGAATATTGCTAATCGGCGATGGAAGCTATCAAAACATTTGACACTTTCTATCAGCAATCAACGCGTCTTTCTAGGACCCCCTCAATTGAAGCAATTTACCCCTTTGTCCAAGAAGCCAATCAGTGCATTGGAGAAGCGGATAAAGTGGAGAAACACATATCATCCATGTCGGTGTCTTCTTAAGCTGCTTGATCTACAATTAGGCTCTTTTAATCCATATTCGCACTGGGCGGTATAATATTTACGATCATATGTGACTTCCCTTTAGAGCGGGAGGCGCTTTGCACCTGACTGTGTGGCGTACTCTTCAGACTATTGCCCTGGCTGTATGGAAGGCCTTAACGAGGGATATATTGACTACCAATACCAGATTACAGAACAGCTTAACTGAAATACTTGAGCCTTCCAATCTACAGGATCATAGACTGTGTGATATGCGCAACGCTCTCGTGCAGTCAGACGAAGCAGCTGTGAACAACCGGTGCTTACCACTATCATGATCACAGCCCTCCATAGAGTCCAGAAAACTGATGTCGAACAATCGTTCGAGCTTCGCACCGGTGACGTATGAATGCAGCTACAATCCCCCAAGCTTGTGTGGGAATTTTATATGGGATGACAAATCATGATAGCTATGTTACAAATTGAAATCTGTAAACAGTTGTCTCACCGCACGGAAAGTACTGGTTCCAATAAATATAGTCTACACCTACGACCACACAAAATACGGCCCTAACTTGATCCTGAATCGTAGGTGTTCACCAAGGATTCCCTGTCCGGATTGGAGACGGTCGTTTATTCCGGATCGGTGTCCATCTCGATCAACTACCAGTCCGAGTGTTTGGAAAAACACACATGAAGTCGAACAGAAATTTCACCATACGGAGTTTCGCCAATTGGTACACCATGCATCCGATCTGAAGAGGGAGGCTGTACGTGATTGGCCTTTTTGACAGAAATGACCTCCTACTTGGTATCGTCATTGAGCTCCACGTGCCGGAACAGGAGTGAGTTGATGCGCTTGTGGGTGGTGCAAATATGAATGTTGAGGTAGCAGTCCTGGTTGCTCACCGTTTTGCCATAGCTGCATTTGCCTAGCAAGTCCATCGTCTATCCCCTGATGGCTTTGCTGGGTCGACAGCCACTTGGCTGCGAACTGTGGTCGTGGCTTCGACAAATCCCTCAAAACAGGCCTCAGACATGAATTCCATCACTTGGCAGGTTCGGATACCCTCTCATCGTGCGTCAGATACCAGCGCAGTAAGGTGTGTCCAGCTGGATCCTTTCGCCGTGCATACTCCCGATCAGCATACGTCGGGGCTATGCGAGCATGTTATGTGCTTTGGTATACTTTCGCACGGTGTACCCGATGTTCTCTCGGCCCAACTCAGTGTTTTTGAAGATGAGTGGGCATTCAACAAACGCCGCTTTCAGGCGTCCGGAGACTTGGAGATTATACTCTCTGAACCCGTAGAGGTCTTCCGTCTGAACATCGAATACGATTTCGGTCGTGGTAAGAATGAACCGATGATCCATAGTCTTGGAGAAAATGCAAATCTCACACATAGTTCCACATAGGCGTAGCCCAAACCCTGGATATAGTTTCGTTTCTGCTCCACCTCCTGGCGTAAGGCTGTAGGGCTCGTTGTAGTGCCGTCCTGTGCAGGGACACTCATGATCGTGCCAGTAGCAACCGTGAAATTGGAACACGGTCGAACATTGTTTAACCATGGAACATCCTTTCCCGGGGAGGTGTCTGGTCTCCAATCCATTTCTCCGTGGTATCATGCTAAGTGACGAATGGCCACGCCCGAGCGCTGAGCCTGCCAGTCCAAGCAATGTTCTGCGAGGTGTTCCGTTGACCGCTGGGCCTTAAATCGCCTTTGCATTG